>RXPK01000243.1:107219-156127 GCA_004143645.1 Protaetia brevitarsis | reverse complement strand
AAACTTATCGCCAAACATATAAAAAAAAAACCGAACTATCTGCTTGACGTCTCGAAAAGGTCAAGATCTTACCTGTCATTCAGGGTACCCGGCTTCAGTGGAGACGGGGGTGGGTTACCCACAAGATCGAAAAACTAAGGCGCCACCGCTTTAAGATTTAACCTGTTCGAGGCGTCTCCGTCAAAACGGGAATTCGGGATAGTAAGTAGGGGGAAATCAGCGTAAAAACAAGGAAAAAAAACTCAATACGAAACTAAGATTACGAGGTAAATGTAGTATATAGTTTATTGTAAATGGTAAATATGCGGTAATAAAAAGGATGTTAAAAATTGTAAATTTTGAAAATAAGATGTATAAAGCAGACGAGTACAAAAAATATTAGGGCTCAACTAAATTATCGAGTACTTAAAGATATATGAAACGTAACAAAGTTACAAAAGTTCATCTTTAACTACACACCGGTGAAGTTTTCGTCCGCGTACGTTATGATCACCAAAGCTTAGGCGCTAACAATATTTCAAACAGTGGCGAGTTTAAAACTCTGCGCATCCGACGACGAAACATTTATAAACGTTTAACATTAAATAGATTATAATCAATTACTTGTATCCTGCAGGGAAAAGAGAAAAAAAAGTAACAAACATGAGCCCGTGGCTAATTGCTATTTACTCAGAAATTGGCTCTAACGCTGCGTTTATGGGAGCATTAACAAAAATAGTTTATGGAATAGTAGGAAAAATTTAACACAAGCTGATTCCTTTCGCCGACGTCCTTCACACGTCTAGCGTCCTTGGGAGAACGTGCCGACTCGGTGTTGACGGCCCCCAGAATCAGGAATTCGGGTCTGTCTCAGGCTCGGCAACTCGCAAAGAAAAGTGGCAGCGGATGGCGGTGACTAAACCTGTATGGCAGGCTGAGAATGGACAACACAAAGTCATTAGGAGATTAATACCCATCAAGATTAGGCAACGGTAAATTATGCTTAAAAAGGGCCCAAAGCTTATAAATAATACAATGAGTAGGTTAACCCCGTAGGTGAAAAAAAAAAACCCTGTAACGAAACCAAAGTCTTAGAAAACGTAAAGAGAAAAGAGTTGCTCCTACCTTGCGTCAAGGGTTTAAGGACAACACGGTTCAGAACCGTGGGCGTGAAAAGTAGGTCTTTGACTGCACAAAACCGCCTGAGCGATACGAACCGCAAAATTTCCACCTGGCCTTCGCCTAACCATCAAAACCAGTGCTTTTCCGCCAGCAGCACTCGCAAATGCCCTTAATCCGCTAACTCAAACGTTACTTTCCCACACAAGAATGGCAATGCGGACGAACCAACGCAGGGCCACACACTCATAGAGCACGGGAGTGTCAGAAAACCGGAAGAATCGTTCGAACCTTTTCGATAAATCACGATTCTCGACTATCGATACCGGAACGCGTAATTGCAACCCACAAGCAAAACGCTCTTAACATCCCCCTAGACAATACAAAGTTACTCGCAGACAAGATACCTTGAAGAGATTTTAGAAATGAAAAGTTGGTAACCTGATCTACCGACAACCGCCGATAACATCGTTGCGCTGTTCAAAACAGCTGACGGTTGTAGTAAACAAACAAAACGAGGTTCACCAACTTTCCGGAACAGAAGAGTAGGGGATAACGAACAACCGAGAAAAGGCACGGAGGTAAAGCTAACAAACACAGGTCGGCCGTATCCGGTAAAGTAGAAAAAAGTAACCCTCAATATCTCGTAACCTCGGCTTTATACAATACCCCGAGCGAGATCGAAAATTAACAGCAATGTAACCCGTAGGCGACTTTATGGTTACACCCCAAGGTTACTCCGAATAAAAGGAACGTTAAATAGGTACAGTAAGGAAAAATAGATACAGTACGAGCGAAAAGGTAAGAACACAGCGTTACATACTTCATTATTTATATACCTATATAAGTATTTTATAGATTAACATATGAAGACAATTTTTAGTTGCCACTAAATATTTTAAGCCAAAATCGAGGCCACGAATCTCATTTATATAAGTATTATATATTACAGTTATTAAGTAGTAAATTATGTGGAGTATTTTTTATTTCTATTTACTCGTTATTTATGTTTTCCTTTACGCTTAGGCTACAACTGTATTTTATGCGAAGAATATGTTATATTTAGTTGTTAAATGAATAATCATTGGATGCTATTATCACAGTATACGTAATTTCTGTTTCATTTAGATATAAATATCTACTTTTACGTAACGTATATTGTAGATTTAATTGTAGCTTATTTCTACAGTTACAATTTTCTTCATTTAGGCTGATGTGTTTAGTGAAATTTATGGTTCTTGAAGGTGATATTTATTTTGTTAGTATATAAACTTATTATGGGCTAGTAATATTAGTAGGTTTATTTAGCTTTAAGTGCTTATGGTCTGCTCCCTTTTTGATAAGAATCTACTTACACTTGCTATAACAAATAAGAATATATAGTATATTTTATATATTCTTTGAACTTTGTACTACTTGTTAACTATATTTTATTGTTACAATTGTTATTGCACTTAACGGATTACAAAGATAATAAACTATAAGCTTAAATATTGTTAGAACTCTCGCGTCCCACGCGTATATCCTATTCCGTAACCGCCGCGTACCCCGTACGTGCTTGTTCCTCTACTTGTCATAATGCCAACCCCTCTTTTTCCCTTTTGTTGCCAACTGTATCATAATTGTTTTACTGTCTATTACATACTATTTTCTGTTTTTGTACACTATGAATTTTTAGTTACTCATGTACTGTTGGAAATAGTTATTTGTATCACTAGGCCAGAAACTACAGTTTTGCGAGTATGAGTACGGTTTGTGTCATTGCGAGTATTCATACTTGTGTCTTCACAAGTTTTCTTTCTAGTGTAATATCTATTTATTAATAATAAGTGCAATGAAGACACCGGTTAATCTTAGCATGGTTGAATAGTAGCTTAATGACAATTTACTACACGTCTGTCATGCAGAATCTAGTATGGCCAACCTTTACTGACATTTTTGCCCGCGGCTTTTAAGTACTGCAAAATGAGTGTTTCTGGTCGGAGGCGCAAAAATAAGTATTTTTATTATTATAACGAATATCTTTCAAATTATATGTGAATCTTAAAAACTTAAATGAAAAGTTCATTTTCTCTATTGCTTATTATGATTAATATGCTGTGTCACAAGGAATCAAGGCTTTTTCATGTCTGTATTTGTGTTAATGTAAGTGTATATGATTTACTTTAACTATCGTACCCATCAATGCATGTATATAAATAATTCTATATGAAGTAAATTCATACTAATTACTTCCTTGTCTTTATCTAATTCCTAAGTTTTCATTGATATGTTTTGTTTAAGAATTTTCGCACTCCGTTATTTCACGCAAAATACACTGTTCTTGTTATTATTTTTAACAAAACCTCTAAAGCACACTGTATTGTTTGAAAATTGAAAATGTTATTGCTGTGAATGTTAAAAAAATGTGCAACATTATACGTTCTTTAACATTTACAACAATGACATTTTCAATTTTCGAACAAAATACGAAAGAAGAATACAGGAACACATTCAAATTACGCGCTTTTTGCGATCCAGATGCCTCTATGAGTTGAGGCCGGAATTTTTCAATATTCTCCCCCACCACATTGCACAGGCGTAGCAACGTCTTACCATTAACTTAACCATAGTATAGTGTAATATCCAGTAGCGTCAAGAAAGGGAATATTTGTATCTGTTTTTGAAAGCTGCGCCTGGTGCTCAATAATGGAATGCGCCGTAAATCGCTGCGGCAATATGCCGTTATTTGTATTTGTGCTGGCGTTTAACATATTTCTATAATTTAATTTTTTATTATATTTATTGATACTAAGGCAGTTACAATTGCTGTTTGTTGTATGGAGATACAGCTCTAACTGTAACCTGTTCCGTATCTGATTTACCTTCATTGGAAATTGTTAGGGTAAGTACATTAGCCATTAAAACAATTTAATGTCTTAACAATTACTTTTTGTTGTGGTGTTTCTTAATGTTACGTCTGAATTTGATTTGTGATAATAAAAATTCTTCTATTGTGCCCACCGATAACCTCATTTTGTAACATTATGTTTTGTTGCAGCATGGATTTTATTGTATATCTGTGTTTGATTCGTTGACATTTGTAAATAAATATTTATGTGCAACATGGTGTATTTTTACAATTTACTATTAATAATAATAATTTATTTTCCGAGAGGTGAAACCCAATTACAGGAAAAATACAATGCGCACATCTGCAATACATGTTACACATGTGCGAATTATATACAATAATTACAATAAATTCTTACGAGCGAGACTAACGCAAACTATATGCAAACTCTGTAATGTAATTTAAACTATCGTTATTAATGTCACAAGCATCAGAGATTCTAGATTCTATTGAAATACTTGCATATTAAAGAAATAGGGGAAGTACGTAGAACATTGGTCCGATGTGAAACACAGTAGAAGATAACGTAAGAACAAGTGCAGTCTTGGAATATTAAAATTAAGTCTACTTTGTTGAAATGTTTCGTTTTGTTGTTTGCTTGTTTTTTATTCAGCGTTGTTATTTTTTGACATTTACTACAACATGTGTGTATATCGCTTATTGGTTATATTACTACTTACTAACTACAGATGGCGCTTCAAGAAGTGGGATAATTATTCTTGATACAAAAAAACAACACCCCCACTTATCAATAATAATTATAATCTTTCACAAATTTAAAATGCTTCACGAAAGATAAACCTTTCGTTAAAACATTTCTTCAGTTGATAAATATTCAATATCAATAAGATCTCGCGACGCAATATCTCTAATGAAATGATGCTTCACATCTATATGTTTTGTTCTATTATGGAAAACATTGTTAAGAATGAGTTTTTGAGCACTTTGACTGTCGTTGATGTGGCCATTTTTTTTTAATTTAAATATCGCGCCAATGTTAGTAGCATGTTTTAGTACTCAGTAGTTGGTAACAGTGGAAGGGAGAACGAAGAAGATGGCGGTAAGAGAATAAACAGCGTTACGTTTTAAGATGTGTTTTATTTGGTTTTATTAAATAATAAAATCAGTGTGGCCCTCGACGAAAAGCCATCCTTCCCTACAGATCAGAAGTGGGATATGGATCGAGATCAAGATATGGATATGGATTGATGTGGATCGTCAGAGATTACTAGAAAAGTGTGTGATATTTACGCGGGAAGTGTGGTATAAGGTAGTTGTGTGTTGAGTATAAAGAAGCACGTAAAATTACGCGTTGGAGGTAGACGAAATGGCTACAGCTGAGGGAGACGAGTTTGAGCAGTTTCAGCGACAATTAAATAATGGAAATTGTGTAAGTGGACAACAAAATTTTGATAACCTAATGGAAAAATCCCGCCAAAGCAGTGTTAGAGATGAGCGCGACCCAAGCGTTAGAGGTTGGCGCGTACCCGATAATACGCAAATGCGCAATGAATGTGAGAATGCGAAACCATCTATTATAGCAGAATGCGCAAATGCTTCAAATGTTACAGTTGCAACCTAGTACAAATAATGCAAAAAACTTCAATGTTATGCCGGATCTGTCAAAAAGCATCAACACATTTGCTGGAGAGAGTGGATCTTCTGCGGCACATTTATGGCTAGAGCAGATTGAAACCGCTATGAGATTGCATAGTTGGCCAGATTCATTTGCCCTAGAAACGGCACGGATTCATCTAGTTGGTGCTGCTTGTCATTGGCTAGAGGCACGACAAAGCGAAATAGAAGATTGGAATAGCTTTAGAAATTTGTTTCGGAAGACATTTTGCCAAAACAGAAGTTTGACGGAGTGCTGGAAGAAAATGCAGGCAAGAGTACAGTTACCAAAAGAAAATGTTAGTGTGTACTATCATGAAAAAGTTAAGTTGTGCAAGGAACTGAATTTACCATTCGAGGAAATCAAAGAACAAGTAGCCGTAGGGTTGTGGTCTAGAGAACTGAGCGCGCTAGTGATGTCAAGAGATCACAATGATGCAGATGATTCGTACAAAGACATTTTGAGGTATGAGAGAATTAATGATGCAAGAAGAGGACGGATGTCGGATAGAACCCCAGCAGTCCGTCAGAAATTTGGACATTTCAAGAAAGCTGTCAAGAGTGAACCTGCAAGTGAACAAGGAAACGAAAGACCAAAAGAAGAGACTAAGGAGAGCCCCACATGTTACAACTGTCGTGGCAAGGGACATGTTGCCAGAGATTGTAGTCAACCCAAGAGGGAAGTTAAGTGTTATTTTGTAATAATTAATATGTTCAGTTCACGTTACTCCTTACCACATTTAATGCTCGAGACGATCACCGTCAGGACTGGCCGACTGTGGTCATTTTTTTTAAATTTAAATATCGCGCCAATGTTAGTAGCATGTTTTAGTACTCAGTAGTTGGTAACAGTGGAAGGGAGAACGAAGAAGATGGCGGTAGGAGAATAAACAGCGTTACGTTTTAAGATGTGTTTTATTTGGTTTTATAAAATAATAAAATCAGTGTGGCCCTCGACGAAAAGCCCTCCTTCCCTACATTGAATAACTTGATCTTACAACTTTTACAAGTTAATTCACAATACAGGTTCTGCAAATAAATTGCCTCTTTTGTTGCCTCTGCAATTGCCACATATTCGGCCTCTGTACTAGAAAGCGGAACTGTTTTTTGTTTTTTACGCTCCCACTAAATTGAACCATTTGACAATTTGAACACAAAACCTGTATAGGACCTACGATCCACAGTATTTGATGCCCAATCAGCATCTACAAACCCTAGCAAATCTAAATCATTTTTAGAAAAAACTAAACAATAGTTCATTGTCCCTTTCAAATACCTTAAAATACGTTGCAAGTATTTCCAATGAGTTTCTGTGTAGCACTGATTAAATTGACTCATAAAACTAATACTATATGAAATATCCGGTCTCGTTAAGACACTCAAATACATCAGACTTCCTACAAGCTGTTGATAAGGATACTTTGACATAACATTATCATCAGCTTTTTCAGTTCTCAGATGTAAACCAGGTTCTAAAGGAGTTTTGACTGGTTTCGCATCAAACATTTTGTACCTTTTTAACAAATGAGCAATGTAATTTTTTTAGCAAAGTCAAAACACCTTTTTCTTGGTTATACTGAATTTTCATCCCTAGACATTCCTTAATACTGCCTAAATCTTTCAATTTGAATCTTGCATCTAGTTCCCTTTTTAACAAATTTATCTCAACATCATTATTTGAAAAAATGAAAAAATCGTCAACATAAACTGCAACAATAGTGATTGAATCAAGATTTCTTTTCATGTAAATGCAAGATTCAAACTCGGATCTCTTGTATCCTAATTCTAAAATGACAGAGTTTACTCGGTCATTCCAAGCCCTAGATGCTTGTTTAAGCCCATAGATAGCTCTCTTTAACCGTAAACACTTATTATTCACTTGATTGGCGTTACTAAGTTAACATAATATATATTGGTACACGTCCTTATACTATCTAAAGTGCCGGCAACGAGTGGTTAAGGGTGCTGCCGAAATAAATGCCTAAAGATTACAATGCGCTGTAGTACATTTCGGGACAGAGAACTGTGATACATAAAAGGGACATATGTCCCATTATATATCTATATCATAAAAATTAATAATGTTGCTCGAATTTTTGTTCTATTTGTTACAGTTATAGTGCCAAATATACCAAGGCTAACTTTACACAGCACTTCACAAACAGTAACAGTAATCTTCGTCACATGGAGTATGAACAAATATGTTAGAAGCCGTTGAATGCGTGATGAGTAAAAAGATGGTATTGCGAACAGCTGCTGGTAAATATAATATATCTAAATCTGCACTGCACAGACAAATTAAAATATATAAAAAACGTATCTGCTAAGGAAAAGCTAAATATAAATTTAAAAGGACACCTGGGTTTCAAGCAATTTTTACCTTGGAAGAAGAAAAATTATTGGTACAGTATTTACTTGAAGCGTGTGTTATGTTACTGATTTAAATATTCTTAGTAATTATTTGAAAAATAAAACTCATGCAGTTAATGAAAATTAATATGAGGCAAAAGTATTAAACCCAACATTCCCAGTAAAGAAATATTATCTGGAAACCACTTCAAAACATCCCTTCTCCGAAAATACAATAAATCTAAATAGAAACTGTCATTCGTGTGGTAAAACCTCTCACTTGCGAAAGGGTTGCTCTGTCAGACACAAAATATGTAGATTATGTAACAAGCCAGGTCACATACAAATTATATGTTCTCGTAATCAAGATTTCAAAAATCCAATCTCCAAAAACGAAAATAGAAATAAAGAAAACAAAAATGTTAACTTAATAAGTCATGCAAATAGCGCAAAATTTTGCAAACAAGTTTTAATTAGCAATCAAAACTGCACAGCATCGATAGACCTAGGTAGTGATTGTTCTATTATACAGAAAAATATTGCCAGAAGATTAAACTTGCGTGTATTATCTCAAGACGCGGAAGTAAATCTACTCGGTTTTCTTGGATTCGGTATTACTGTTAGAGATTATGTTGAAAACGTATGTTCAAATAGATGAGAAAAAGCTATTTTGTAAATTTTACGTGATAGATGATGTGCCATTTACCCATGACGTTTTAATTGGACAATTTTTTTCTGAGGATAAATCCGTTATCTACTATAAAATAGATAATCACTTACAGCCTTACTAATAAATAAGAAATAAAATTTATTCTATGAATAACAAAAGCGTAAATCAAAAACAAATATTTGCTTACTAATAATCACGGAATAAAGTTATACCATGCACAAAACGGTCGGTATAAGTTATACGGAGTGGAAGCCTAGTTTAAGGGTGAAATAACCTCAAAAATTTGCGTTCTGTCAGAGATGTTGTTTGAGTTTCTCCGCAAAATATAATGATGGAAATAAACGAAGTCGAAGAAGTTGAAGAAGTAGATAGAGGTGAAAATTTGTGTCAACGTAAAAGAAAAATTTACAAAATCACAAAGGATCCTTTTCAAATCGACAACAAAACGGAATTTAGAGAGAAATATAGGTTTACCAAACAAGGTGTTAGATATTTAATAGAAACGTTTGGAGGAAATTTAAGCGATAACCGCAAAGGTGGTGGAATTCCTCCTTATTTAAAAATCTTTGCATTGCGATATTGGGGGCGTAATGAGGTAAATTATCATACACACATGGTATAGCAAACTGACATTTTATGATTTCTTACTTTTATTAGATACAAGATGATACTGCTATTGACACATTGTTTTAAATATAAGACGTACTTTTTCTTCTGTCTCCCAATTAACGCTTCTATCACGCTTTTTCGCCATTTTAAAAACTTTTTTAAACTGAATTAATGTAGTTGAAACGTATTATTCGAATGACGTTTAGGCTATGTATTTTGTTGCTTCTAGTTATATTATACGTTTCCCAACACTACCGATACTAATTGCGACGTTTGTCACGACATGATGTTGACATAAAGTCCGGATAACTATTCTAGATTTATACGGAACATATTAGTAGAATACCTTGCGCCGACTTTAAACCGAGTATATCTATTCCTAGTATAGAAGAGGTTCAACTTCGATTTATCGCATTTTTATTAGTAAGGCTGTTAGTGTGTTAAGGATAAAGAACACTTTTCTGCTTTTGATTTTGTATTAAATCATGATATATTGAACAAATTAGATAAACAAATATTACATCAGTTGCTAAGCGAATTTCACCCTTGTACGTCACAAAAAATTATTAAATTAGGAAGAGTTTCTTCTGTATCACTGCAAATAGCCCTAACCTCTGAGAAACCAGTTGCATTCAAACCACATAGAGTAGCGGAACGAGATAAACAAATTTTGAGGGACATAACGACAGAATTATTAAATGCTAATATTATACAAAAAAAGTATACCTTCCTATGCTAGTCCGGTTATGTTAATTGATAAAAAAAGATGGTGGAAAACGCATGGTAGTCAATTATACAGCTCTCAATAAAATAACAGTCAAAGATAAATTTCCCATCCCTATAATCGAAGATCTGATTGATAAACTTGCTGGCTATAAATATTTCACTTCTCTTGATCTCGCATTAAGTTATTATCAAATACCAGTACATCCCAAATCTGAAAAAACTGCCATTGTGACCCCAGAAGGCCACTTTGAGTTCCTGAGAACTCCTTTCGGACTAACTAATGCACCTTCTGTTTTTCATCGGATGATGTACGAAATATTTGAACCTCTTCAACAAATTAATATTATACTTAACTTACTTAGACGACATTTTGATTCCTGCCAAAACCATCGACGAAGGACTCGTAAAACTTCGTTATGTTCTTTCCGTCCTCAAAGATACGATAAGATTGAAATTATTAAGGGTCAATATTGCATAACAGGAAAAGGAAACAGGAAATTGATAAGAGAAACTATAAAAAACCATGGTAAAGTATGATAAGCGTCATTGTTAACGTTTCTAACAAGTGCGTAACAACTGTGCTATTGTGCAATATTATACAAATCAGGTGAGTCATACTTTTATAATTCTTTACAATGTCGGACAGTGATCAGAGAATAATTGATAGTGATTCAGAAAACGATAGATTTAACAATTGGTTTTGGAATTTAGGACAGCAATCATTACATAGTAGTGACATAGAAAGTTTAAGTGATTATGAAAGTAGAAGGAGATTCTGAATTTGATCCACCTCAAAATTTTCCATTATTAAATAATATTAATTTTGATATTTGGGTACAAGAATCAACTTATACATCACATTACGTTAATAAATTAATAAGAAGAGAATGTAGAGATTTACGCGAAAAAAGTAGAAAATATTTACAGGCAGAAGGGTTTTCATTTAGTACTTTCGATAGGCAAATTTCAGTAGTTGATCCAAATGAATGGACAATGGATTTAGACGAACCAGATATATTAAAAGGAGGAATTAATAAATTATATGTTAATAAAGAATATGAAAAAGGTAATATATTTAAATTCATGAATAATAGGCAATATGGATATAATAAAAAACCTAAAAATGTAACAGGATTTACTCAAAGTATCCATAAATCAAAAAAAGTTACTGTTAATAATCATTGGGCAGAAAACAAAACAACAACTACTACTACTCCTCGTCATTTATCATCCAGCCGAAGGACAAGAACACCTTCACGTCGTCCATGACTGCCCGTGACATAGTCGAACCTGTAGCTGTGCCATCTTGCAGCAATATCGAAACAGACGACGCCCTCGAAGAAGCTTTGTTTGGGCAAGTGAAGCAAGCGATCAATACTGGACAAATCTCACAGAGTATTTCAACGTTCCACCCAGACACTACATACATTGCTTCGTCGGAGGCGCCGTTATCGAAATACTCGCTGCTAGTCCGAGTGATAGACAACACGAAGGTATGTTAAAGTCTTTACTAAATGTGTAATAGTTCCTGATTATCACTAATTTAATATCGACTTTCGCATACAGATAAAAAACTTACCGAAGAAGGAGTCATGGAAAGGGCGCGTGAAGGAAATCTACTCTGCGATACAACGGAAACAAGACCAATCAAGTCCTTTCGTTCTTAATGGAACATATAATCTCACCACCAACCAACTGTTGCATGACGAGACAATGGATGGATTTCCTCTCTGTATTGGATTACTTCCAGTGACGATCATTTCCAACGTGCAATAGACATATATAAAGTCGTAGAATAGCTAATTACAGTGTTAAAGAACTTACTAATCTTAGTCGTAGTGTTAAACAATGCATTTACGGAGCATTCAGTGGTGAAATTTGGGACACATACATGCATCCCGAGGTATCGGATGAAAAATTAATAACTTTATTATCACATCAAGAACACTGTATTCCTGCTTTGTTAAAATTGCTATATAAATTTTAACCGTAGTAGACGGAAAAATGAGCACACTTCAAATTCTTGGACCTGCTAATTCCTGTAAAACAACATTTGCTCAAATAGTTTCTGAATTTTGCATAAGTACGGGAAGAATTGCTAATTTTAATCGTTATTCACAATTTCCACTTCAGAATTGTATTCATCGTAGTCTCCTTTATTGGGACGAACCTAATTGTGAACCTGCTGGCCTTGAAACTATAAAAATTTTATTCGCTGGTGATAGTTGTGCTGCAAACATTAAATTCATAGACCACGTTATCATCAACAAAACACCAGTTATCGTAATATATTCCCGGGCAGTGATGTTTGGCGTTGCCGGATGCATGTTACCAACTGGAAACCACTCAGTCTCAATAGTAGTAAGCGTATACACCCCTTTAGTTCAGTTGTTTGAAGAATACTGTAGTGAAGAGTTGTTCGAATAAATGCATAAAATTTATATATGCGTCTTCCTTATCATAAATACATTGGTCCTGGAAATCCTCTCGATAGTGGTGAACCGGTCGACAGTGACGACTTTATTGCTAGAGAACACGACTACGCGTACGACAGTGCTAAAACCAACGAAGACGTCTTCAGTGCAGACAGACACGCAATTAGCGATTTTACTACTGATTTCCTCGCTAATAATAATTGGCATAGTGCTATTGGCGCTGTTGGTCTTAGCGCGAAAAACTATTTGGAAAGGTAGGGTAAGGTGAGGGAAATGGGCGTATGGGGTATTTGGGCGGTCAACTTAAAAAAAAAAAATGTTTGTGAAAATATGTCTTATTTTGAACGGTTTTTCTGTAAATTTTATTGGTTTGTATTTACTTCGGTGTAATAGATGTCGCCACGTTTTTTTAATTTTAGACATTTATATTACGGCAATTCTTAATGTCATATTGGGTTTATAAACCTCCAATAAAGTGTGTTATTAGGTTTAAAGGGCGGCAGTTTTTTTGTGAAAACGGTTAAGTAGTATAAGGAAGTTAATTATTTTAAAACGCTCTAGTGATACATAACCCTATATAAAGGGCCTGTCTATAAAGTTTTGTTGAATTTTTATTGTTTTAAGAAATAATACAGAGATAAAAAAGTACCTCCCAATTCCCCCGTCCGGGAAATTGGAAGGTACCGAATCGGGGAAATGGGCGGAATTTAACTTTGCTTTATATTTTATTTCAGATCGATATATGCCACGAAAATATGTTAAGAAAACCAATCCGAAATATTCTAGAGACGTTTTAATTGCTGCTATGGAAAGCAGTAAGCACCGGAACAAGTATTTATGCTGCTTCAAGACAATTTTGGTTGTACCAGAGTCCACTATTCGAAACAGAATAAAACGAAAGACTCCTGTAACTCGTGTTGGAGCTGGTAGAAGTCGTTTTCTTCCCAGTGATATAGAAAAAGATTTGGCAGTAACGTAATATTGCTGTCTTCCGTACATAATCCACTTACACGTGGAGAAAATTTTAAATACTGTCCATGAGTACTGCAAGCTAAAGAAAATCACAAATCCCATTTTCAAAAAAGGCTGACGCCTTACCCGGTGAAGAATTCCTAGAGGATTTTTTAAGAGACATCCCAATCTTGTCAGTCGAAAAGCAGAAGCGTTACAAGCAGCTCGAGTCAATTGCTCTACGAAAGAGAACTATTCCATATTTCTTTGGACTACTAGAAAGAAAGATTAAAGAGCTTAACATTAGTTCTCCAGAACAAATAATTAACTTAGATGAAACTGGCTATGTATACATCACTTGCTACAACAGTAATAGCCAGAAAGGGAACGAAATGTGTATCTCAAAAGCAGCCAGGCAGTGGAAAAGACACATTTACAGTTTGTCGAAACAGTAACAGCAAATGGTCACATTTTTCCACCAGTAATAATTTACAACAAGAAAAATTTGTACAATTCGTTGGTGCCTGGGAGGCCCTGAAGGCACTGGGTATTTGGGTGTCCAAAATGGATGGAAGATAAATCAAACGTTTTTAAAATATTTTGAAGAATTTATTAAATGGACAACCGATTGGAAGAAACCTATTTTGCTTTTGTTTGATGGTCATGGAAGCCATATACAATATGCTGTAAGCAGTTTGGCTTTGCAGAACGACATTCATATATTAACTTTACCAGCGCATTCATCCCAAACCCTTCAACCTCTTGATGTTGCCGTTTTTGGACCAGCAAAAAAAGTGTGGATGAAGATCAAAAGGAATTATTTTAAGAAATCTAACACTAATATCACAAAGGAGGTATTTCCATCTTAATGAAAGAATTAAGAGATGAAGTGGGCTTTCCTAAGAAAATATCATTGCTGGTTTCAGGGCCGCTGGATATGGCCACTACATCCAAGAAAAGTTTTAGACTCTATGCAAGAGCAAGATTACTAATAGATTTACACGTAACAGCAGACGAGCCCAGTAATCAACAATTAATAACAATATGATAGACAATGAGCCCCGAAATAAGCCGACTACTGATCAAACAGACAACGAACTCCAAAAATAAGCCAACTACTTCTGAATAGACACTGACTCCAAATTAGGCCGACTACCTCTACACACTTAAACGTAGAAATAACGAAAATAGCTCTTTAGACACATCAACGCTAACGACTGCAACAAACACAAGTATTACTCGGTGAACCACTGCATTCGTACATTTAGAGATGTTCTTATTAAAAACTGTTACGCCAAAATCTCGTTCTCATGAATAACAAAAAAGTTAGAATTACTTTTATAATAAAGTTTTAACAGAAGCTAATGTGTTAGATCAGATTGAAAGAAAAAGAAAATGAAATTTTGGCAAAAAAAAATAAAAGAATAAAGAAACCTTAGAATAGTACTATGATTTAAGTGTAACAATAAACGAGCCAAAAAAACAATGAAAAAGGTTGAATCCTCAAGTGAAAGTGAAGAAATTTCGTTACACGATTCCTCTGATGACATAAGTCTCTTCTCTGACGAAGATCAAGAAGAAACTCGAGAAGAAAAATACAAACTTGGTGATTTGGAGCTGGGAGGGGTATGTTTGTGGCAGAGTATGAAAATCGGTGTTGTACGTTGCAAATATTTTGGATATTAAAAATAAGAACAAGATTTTTAAAATTAAAAATACATGGAGCCAAGGGTCCCAATAATTTTGTGTGGCCCAGTTAAAAATGACATATTTGACACCCCAATATCAGATATTTTAACGACGGTCAGAACCCCTGTCTCTGTTAGTAAAAGGTTCCTGGGTTTTAACCACTGAGGGACTACCAGAAAGTGCAAAAACTATGGGCTTTACGGCCGTAAATAGTGTTAATAACATGAAAGTTTTTAAAAACTGAAAAAAAAGGTTTAGGTTGTCCCAAATAGCTTTTTATTTTATTCTTACGTTCCCGTTGTGTAACGAATAAGACTGATTAGTCAGGGTTATTTATTTTTTAAAGAGAATTTTAAACTTCTACATTTTCAAAATGCGAAAGTTACCTATTTTTAAGAATAAATATTTAATTTTCGGCTGTTTTTTAATACCAAATAATATTTCGTTTACGTGAAACTTTATTTTTGTTTTATTCTATACCTGCCAATTGTCCTCATAAAAATAAAATGCTGCTGAACAGTGTTTTACAACGATACTTCTAAATTACCCCATGTGGGGAATTGGGTGTTAAATATTATTTTTTTTTTAAATGTTTTCCAAGCAACTATTTTACGCTTAAACTTTGTATTATACTTTGAAAGTTATGTTACCTACCAACACCCTAGGGCTAATTTTTCTATTTACAACAATTTGTGAAATATAACAAAATTTTAATTTTACCCTTCCAATTACCCATCTTACCCTATACAGGTGTGGTGTACCCGAAACTAATGCCTAAAGACTACCATAGACCTGAAAACAGAAGAGGTACTCGTAACCTTAATGCCGGACAATTCCAATGACGAGATGAACACTACCGACGTCAGGGGCACAGTAGCGCAAGTAGGAGGACGTCCGGCACCTTGGGGCACTCCCTGGCCCGATGCCCCTACCCGCACTTCACATACCGCTCCGGGACCGTGCACCGGCTCTGTGCGTGTCTAAATCTTAAACATCTATAACATTGGCCCACAACAGGCCTGGATTTGAGGGGCTCAACTACAACATCTATGTCTACGATCCTCGTGATTTCGTAGATTTTGTTGTAATCACGTGATATCCTGACAATAATCATTGGCATGGGGCGGCCGGAGCTGAACCGTTTCATCCGGACCACCCCCTCAGGATCAAAGCCCTGCTTTTTGAGGTCTTGGGTGACTTACTCCTCACTAAGTTCTTGAGGGACTCCCCTCAGTACTACCTTGAATAGCTTTTCTGAGGGGAGTGATTAGCAGACATGACCTCAAGGGGGGGGGGGGGGTGAACGTCAACCATAACCGCCTCCACCAGTGATGCGATGGAGGCCGGGAATGAATCTGAGGTCCCAAAAGTAGGGGGCGGAATTTTGTTAGAAGCCCCTTTCTCGACTTCATCCTGCCAATTATTCACCATTAACTGGTTTCGTCCATGCAGAATGTAAAAATCATCTCTGGTAAATTTAGAACAAATAAAATAAGTTATTCACAGATGTATAAATAAAATCGATGTATATTTCGTGCAATATTTAAAATACGGCACGATAAAAACCCAGCACAGATAAAAACTTGTTTACCAGAGATGTGTACTAACAAAACTCAAAACTCGTGCTAACGCTGTTGCGTGTAAATTTGTAATATAAAATAAGGAATCGACCGATGAATGAATAATGCGGTTAAAAATTAACCATTGTCAAGAAATCAATTGTCGACAATCTACCCAATCGAAACACCTTTGAGAATTAAACAGATAATCAAACAGATAATATTAACCCAACAGAGAGATCGTCTGGAACGGAAAATATGTCCAGACGATACGAAGGTTAGCACGAGAATAATGGGTAATGGGTCATGGGTGAATCAATGATGGGTGACTGTGACTTAACTATCTCTAGTAGTATTTATCTATGCTCGTGATACAACGCTTCACTCGACAGCGCGCAGTTGCATTTTGCTGGCGAAATAGAGTAGGGGAGGGTGGTATATTGTGGGACGCGGCACATAGCGGGGCAAACACGATTACATCATCAATGATTGACAACACGGTGCTTCTAACCGATCTGGTAAGAACGCATAGCGAAGATTCAATTCGTAAATCCTAAAAATAGATTATCTTTCCGATTATTTGGTTGTTTGTGAGGTGTGGCAACTTTACAAGTGCAGAAAGTTTTTTGTGTGATCAAGCACTTACATCCAATAACATAAAAATAATGAACAATGTTCCGTTACTAAGTTAACATAACCTATATCGGTACACGTCCTTATACTATCTAAAGTGCCGGCAACGGGTGGTTAGGGGTGCTGCCGAAATAAATGCCTAAAGATTACAATGCGCTGTAGTACATTTCGGGACAGAGAACTGTGATACATAAGGGGACATATGACCCATTATACAGGGTTTTCCACGGAACTGGCTAGTTAGAAGTTTTCCGGTTTAACGAAATTCCTCAGTTTTAAAAAATTGGGGTTTGCAACAATTTAGCACTTACTTTCTTTCTAAAATATTTTCACCTTTTTTGCACTTCCGGTTAACCGGAAGTCGCCACGAACTTTGTTATTTTAAATGGAACACCCTATATATTATTATATTTTTGAATTTATCATAAAATTCTATGACGATTACCATTAGGGTATCTCATACCTATCTTCAACTGTTTCTAAGATATCACGATTTTTGTTAAAATTTTGACATTTACATTGTTGTATGTAATTGATTAATTCTCACTTGATTTAAGTGTCAGAAACCTCCGACTTTGAAATCAACAAGTACTAACATTGTTTTACCAAAACCTAGAAAAAAAATTCAGTGACATTATACAGGGTGTTTAAAAATTAGTGACATATCCAAGAATTTTGAATGTTGCAAAACCTAATTTTTTCAAATAGAACACCCTGTACATTTTTCTGTTTTTGGATGTAGAATTAAATTCTATACCAATTTGCTGTAGCATTCCCTATACCCATCTTCAGTAGTTTTCTTTTAAATTACTCGTTTTGTTTATTACCGCTTTCAAATGGGCCGAATAATTTCTATCTGGTGGGCCATGACATTAACATCACAACAATTTATTATTATTAGTAAGTATTATTGTTATAATCATTGTTTGTTACACGTCGTGTGTTCAGATAAATGCATATTATTATGGAACTTATGAATTAGATAATGAAAAATATTGGAGAAGCTTATTTTAACCTGGATACTTTAAATTTATTTTACAGTCACTGAGAATGCAGGAAGAACTTATTGAGAATTTACGTTAATTATAGGAATGTTTTTCGGCTAATATATCTAATAAAATTCAGAAAACTTTGAAATAATACATTACACAGATTACACACTGTACGCAAACTTTCGGTACTACCAAGCAAATATTTTATGATTCGTTTGACGAGAACGTTTGATGAATTAGACCCAGTTGAAGTGAGAAGAAGTATAAGGCGACACATTAAGACGTCGAATAATAAAATGCTTGGACGTAAACGGAATTCACATTGAGTATTTTTTTTTGATGCTCTATGTCATGGTTCAAGTTTATGCTGCTTGTAAATTGCATTTGTTAAATATTCATGTATCTAAATATTCTTCATAAAAACCTTTATAATTTTGAAAATACTTTAAATAATTCAAAACTTTAAAACATTTGTCTGACAAGCACACTACGTTTTAGTGGAAACAATTTTTGTTATGTTGTCGTCGTTATCGTTTATGCCATTTCCTTAATTTAAACCAAGCTATTAAGAAAAATCATTTCAAAATTTTCTGGATTCCGTTAGATATATTAACAACCAATAAATTCTTTAATTACATTGAATTCTCTATAAGTTTCTTCCTGCATTCTCAGTGAATCTAAAATAAATTTATAGTATCTAGGTTAGAATAAGCTCCTCCAATATTTTTCATTATCTAATTCATAAGTTCCACAATAATATTCATCGATCTGAACACGCGACGTGTAACAAACTGATATATAAACAATAATACTTACTAATAATAATAAATTGTTGTTAATGTTAATGTCATGGCCCACCAGATAGAAATTATTCGGCCATTTTGAAAGCGCTAAATAAACAAAACGAGTAATTTAAAAGAAAACTACTGAAGATGGGTATAGGGAATGCTACAGCAAATTGGTATAAGAATTTAATTCTACATCCAAAAACAGAAAAATGTACAGGGTGTTCTATTTTAAAAAAAAAAATAAGTTTTGCAACATTCAAAATTCAGGATATGTCACTAATTTTTAAACACCCTGTATAATATCACTGATTTTTTTCTACGTTTTGGTAAAACAATGTTAGTACTTGTTGATTTCAAAGTCGGAGATTTCCTGACACTTAAATCAAGTGAGAATTAATCAATTACATAACAATGTAAATGTCAAAATTTTAACAAAAATCGTAATATCTTAGAAACAGTTAGAGATAGGTATAAGATACCCTAATGGCAATCGTCATAGAATTTTATGGTAAATTCAAAAATATAATAATATATAGGGTGTTCCATTTAAAATAACAAAGTTCGTGGCGACTTCGGTTAACCGAAGTGCAAAAAGGTGAAAATATTTTAGAAAGAAAGTAAGTGCTGATTGTTGCAAACCCCAATTTTTTAAAACTGAGGAATTTCGTTAAGCCGGAAAACTTCTAACCAGCCAGTTCCGTGGAAAACCCTGTATACCTATATCATAAAAATTAATAATGTTGCTCGAATTTTTGTTCTATTTGTTACAGTTACAGTGCCAAGTATACCAAGGGCTAACTTTACACAGCACTTCACAAACAGTAATCTTCGTCACATGGAGTATGAACAAATATGTTAGAAGCCGTTGAATGCGTGATGAGTAAAAAGATGGTATTGCGAGCAGCTGCTGATAAATATAATATATCTAAATCTGCACAGCACAGACAAATTAAAATATATAAAAAATATAGGGGAGAGGAGGGCACATTCGTCATGAGGGCACATACGGCCACCCCTAATATTTTGAACTTCATATAGATTTCGCGCCTAAAATAAATTTAATACGCACTACGTAACTGTAATCTAGCGTCCTTGTAAGTTTCCAGTCGAGAGAAGGGGTTATTAAGTGTGGTTCGTTAATTGTAGAAAAGGTCTAGGCGAAGGTAAATATTTATATCTTGGCTTTAATTTTATTACTAGTAAGAGCTTTGAAGTATTTTTTTAAAACAAAATGCTTAAAGCAAACCTTGAATAGAATTTTTTAACCAACAAGTATAACCTTAAAACAACTTTTACTTATAAATTTTTTACATGAAACGTGCGGTGTGGGAACATTCATCCACAATATAAGAGGGCACATTTGGCCGCTGGCCGAATGTGTCCCCGATGATTTTGCTTGTGATCTTTTTCAATTGTAGATGCCACGGAAGCGAGAAAGAAAACGAAACAGGGCAGATTTTAGATGAATGAACATCAGAGCGGCGATATTTAATGTTTTCAATCAAACATACTCACAAAAAAGAGTCGCTGAAATTTATCAAATTAAAAGATCGACCCTGCAGAGTAGAATTAAAAAAAATATTGTCTCACAAATCCAAGGGGGAATATTTGCGGAAATATTTTGGTGATGATTCTGGTCTTGAAAGCGAAGATGATCCCTCAACATACCACAATAAATATACTGCTCACCAAGTTTTTACGAAAGATGAAGAACAACAACTCGAAAAATATATTAAGAAGAAATGCGCAGACATTTAATACGAATTAACTTATGCTGATGTAGAGAAACTGCTTTTCAATATGCCCAACTTTTAAACAAACAAAAGAATACCAAAGGAGATGGAAGGAAGCACAGTCAGCTAAAAGACGATGGAGAGAGGGATTTATGAAACGACATCCAACTCTTGCTCTCAGAAAACCCGATAGCACAAGTCTGAGTAGGAGCATTGCTTTTAATAAAGCGAAAGTGGAAACATTTTTTAGTAACTTAAAAAATGTATTAGGTAGATACAAATTTACAGCGGAAAGAATTTTTAATATTGATGAGTGCGGTGTTACAACTGTCATGAGGCCAACAAAAATCGTTTCTACACGTGGGAAAAAACAAGTATGCCAAGTGGCTTCTGCGGAACTAGGCGAGTTGGTTACTTTTGTGAGCATTATAAATGCAGCTGGACAGGCATTTCCACCTGTTTACGTATTTCCAAGAAAAAGAAATCTGCTTGAATTTCTTCTACATGGCCCACCATCTAGTTTAGGCTTGGGAAGCAAGACCGGATGCATGACATCTGATATTTTTCCAGACGTTTTAAAGCACATAGTAAAGCTTACAAACTGCAGTTCTGCTAATCCAATATTAATATGTGAGACAATCATGAATCACACGCAACTGGTGGCAGGACTTAAAATATTCCGAGATAATGGCATCTGTTTACATCAGTTTTCCACCACCTACCCGCAATCGCCTCGCGAGCCATTGGGCGTTGGTGTGTTTGAGCCCTTCAAAACTTATTGTGCGACATCTTTTAACGACTGGTTAACATTACATCCTGGACAGACGATAACTATCAAGCACATTCCATTTTTAACAAATACCCCTTTGTTGAAAGGTTTTCCTGCCCCTTTGTTGAAAGGTTTTTCTGCCACTAATATAGTAAACAGTTGTTAAGAAAACAGGAATCTGCATTCAAACCGTTTAATTTTACAAGGATGAGGATTTTGCCCCGTCATCTGTTACAGATCACTGTCAATCAAGAAATGCGAATGCTGTCGAAGACTTAAATAATAATATTCAAACAGCTGAAATACGTAATACCGATTATCTCTCTACCGAAACTAGTGTTGAACAGCCCACAGATTTACACCAAACTACCGAAACTTCCAAAAAGACAGTCGATTACAATCACTCTCTACTATCATGCAGTTATACACAAAAAAGCTCTGTGATATCTCCGGAAGCAGTTCGGCCATATCCAAAAGCTGTAAGAAAAAACAATAAAAAAAAAGCGACAACCTGGACACTCACGAATCTACACAGACACTCCTGAAAAGGAAAGTTTGGAAAAAATTGAAGAAATGAAAGAGATAACACGAAGAAGATCAGAAGCTAAGAAAAGAAAGCTCGTCAAAAATATGGAATATGAAATACCCGCAGCACAACGCAACACAGAAAAGAAAAAAGTGAAGACAATTAAATGTTTATCTAGTGACGACAGCGAGTCGGATGTCTGTATGCATATCACAGATAAGATTTAAGTGACGATATTGGAGGATATTGAGGAATTAGAAGAATTGAAACTAAAACAGGGAGATTTTGTTCTAGTAAGATTTCCAGTGAAAAACAATATGATTCACTATATAGGGACAAATTTTGAGGCGAGAGTTCTGGAGTTGTCAAAGTTAAATTTTTAAGAAGAAGGGGGTTATCTACAACATTTTATTTTCCATGCGTTGAAGACGTATCTGACATTGAAATCGAAGACATAATATCAAAGTTACAATCACCCTTCCAGACCGGAACGGCAAGGACAATTTCATTATTCAAATTTGCTTACAATTTTGGAAGTGTGGTTGTGCGGAGTATTAAATAATCAATAAATCAATAATACAGTTATTGTCATTATTTCAACAATTATTTTACAATGACCAAAACACAACTCACACGAGGGCACATTGGGCCGGTTAAGGTATTTAAAAAAAAATATATATATACAGTAAAACCTCTACTTACGGACACTTCTCTAATACGGACACTCCTTTATTACGGACACTGTTTTAATGTCCGAAGCACTTGCTACACATTTTGCATGTAAAAAGACCTCTGTAATGAGGACACTCCCTAATACGGACGCGGACAGTATCTTCAGATCCCAGGTAAAATTGCCAACCTCTTAATCCGGACATTAAAAGCTCGTTACCAAAGATCCATCATAAACACAATTTACCCATACATTAGGAAGTCGTTAAAATAATCCTTTTGAAATAGACATAAATGGTATGTACTAAGTTTTAATCTTTTGGTAGTTAAATGTTTGTATACTATGTATATAAGACAAAGTCTTGCATCAGATTTGGAAAGGCATATAAATTAAAGAGGGATAGGTATAAGACCATCAATGAACTTGTGCGAAGCGTAATATAATAAACACGTGCGGCTAGACGGCGGCGCGTACCTTTTGATGATAAGAAAATGGAAAATAACGAAGGAAATAACACGGCAAAAAGCCTATTGAATAGACGGCTTACATTTAGAAAATACATATTCGCATATAACGTAATTATATAAAATATGGAGTTTGCTTTCTTGACAAGAATGTTTTTTTTTACTTTTATCTTTTAAAATAATCCGTTGTTCATACATTAGCAGTTTACTGTATTGCGTGTGCATTATTGTCTGGATGTTATGCCACCTAAGACTTGTTCATACATATAAAAGGGTCTCAAGTTTCTCATAAAATTACAGTCTGTATTTTAGTGAGTGGTGAATTAACAATGGCTCCTCATCGAAATGAATTAACATTAAGCAAAAAGTTGAAGTGATTAATTTTACTAAAGAAGAATAAGTGCGGCGTTCGAAAAAGTGGCAGAAAACTTTAAAATTTCCAAAACATATGTGGCTACAATACTGAAGTCTCAGAAAGAAATTTTTGAAATTTGGACGGCTAATGGAAACGAACAAAGAAAACGCAATTTTCTAAGTGATGGATCAAAAGTAGATCAAGTGGTTATGAATGGTTTTTTGTCGAGCCCGTGCAAAAATGTTCCTTTCTGGACCTATGTTACAGGAAAAAGCTAAAGAAGTTGCTACCGAAACTGCATATTGAAAATTTTTAAAGCCTCAAATGGATGGCTTGAAAAGTTTCGAACTCCGTCATAAAATTTCATTTAAAAGCGATTTCTGGTGAAAGCTGCGAATGTGGACGAAGAAACAGTTCAAAGTTGGTTTCAAAAACTTCCTGATATTGTTACAAACTATGCTCCAGAAGACATTTGGAAACAAATGAAAGTGGACTTTTCTTTCCGAGCCTGCCAATAAAACAATGTGCCTAAAGAATGAAAAATGTTATGGAGGAAAAGTTTCTAAAAGAACGCTTAACCATCCTGTTTTGTGCAAATTTAATGGGTGAAAAATTAAACCTCTGGTTATTGGCAAATCTGCGAAACCTAGATGTTTCCGTGGGATCAACATTGAACAGCTTCCAGTTACATGGAGATGTAATAAAAAGGCATGGATGACTAGAGAAGTTATGGGAGAATGGCTAGTTGAGCTCGATCACCAAATGAAACGAAAAAATCGAAAAATTCTGTTGTTTTTTGGATAATGCTACTTCGCATGTGGATCTGCATTTGGAGATATGTTAAACTTGTTTTTTTTCCTCCAAATTGCACAGCTCTGTGCCAGCCCTTAGATCAAGGCCATCATAAAAAATTTAAAACTGAAGTACAGACAACTAGTTTTAACAAAACTGATTGCAAATATGGAATTATGTAAAAATGCCGAAGAAGTGACGAAAACAATTACAGTACTGGATGCAGTGACTTTGGATTTCCATAAAGCGTGGAATAGTGTGACAGAAAGTACAATTCAGAACTGGTTTTAAAAAAGGTGGATTTGATGTGAAAACATCATTGCAAATTATGCTGAGGAAAACATCAGTTTAGCAAATTTGAAGGAATTGTTAAGAAATCTAATTCCACAATAACGCCAGAAGAATATGTACTTATTGACAACTTAGTTGTTTACCGAAAGCGATTCTTTAAATGTGGAAGATGTTATTGAAGATAAAATTAAACCACCCGAAGAAGACGAAATGAGTGATGGTGAGGAAAATATAGATCATAGTATGCAACCTATAGACTCTGCGGAAGCGCTCCGCTTATCTCAAATTTTAAAACAATATTGTTTATATAATAACGACTCTAAAGGTTTTTAACTTAGCCTCAGATTTCCAAATGCATCTAGAGGAAAATATCGCTATAAAATTTAATATAACAGTCAAAATTACTGACTTCTTCAAAAATGTTTAAATGTGTATTATATGTGTATTATTTGTACATACATATGTAATTATTGTAAATACTATTGTAATATTGAATATTGGAATATAAACTATGTACTCGACTTTTTTTTTTTTTGAACTTAACTCCCCTAATGCGGACACTCCTTTATACCGGACACTTTTCAAAATCCGGTGAGTGTCCGTAATATAGAGGTTTCACTGTAGTTTGTTTTCTGAAAATATATATTTTTGTTGGTATATACAATATATATTCAGTTCATCCAAGAAAATTCATATACAAACACATTATTGTCAATAACTTTAGAAAAGTACGCTAGAAACCTCTTAGTGGACTAATGTACCACCCTCTCCCCTACTGCATTACAACCACACGGTACTCAATGGTCGTGCGATACTTGCAACGTAGGACTCTGTCTAAGCAAACAGAAAGTGGTTCTCAATCTATCACAGATCAGTCTGAATTCGGTGAGTTTATTTTTTATCATACACTGGTTTCGCCATAAAAGCATGTCTTGGAGAACCAACTGATAAATAACATGAATTTAGTAAATTTTGTATTCTAATGTTTTTATCATTTTTCATAGTTAATAGTTGGTAACGATGACAGAGTAGAGAGTAGTTATAAGTTGTAGAGAGACATATGAACAAGTTAATGTCCAATATTAAATAATTGAATAATCAGCACTACAGGCCTCTGAAGGCCTTGGTAGAGTGCCGGAACACACCGAGCATGAGAAGTGTTGTTCCCGAATGGTGTGACCCACCCAACAACGGTACGATATTGCTGCTTGTCTTTCAAGATTGGCATGACTGCCCTTCTCTTCTCAGCCGTACTGCCGGCGTCCAATATATATTTGTTATTAATATTAAAAGTGTCGTCTATTTATTAATGATCAACGTACAACTTTCAAATCCTTCAAATTAACATTTCAGAAGTGGGGTTATTCATGGATATTTGGGACTGTGAAACTCAGTAACGTGGTGTCGGGTAACGAAAGAAATAACCAATACAATTATTCGCGGGAAAAGACACACACGTGTTCGTATGTAAATTTAGTGATCGTCGACCAATATTAACTTCGATAAAATACCGAGAGTGCAAAAATGGCTGATAAAAAATACAGAAACCGTGGATGTAGACGAATATTCGGAAGATGAAGTAAGGAGAATCGTTGGAGCAGCACCTACAGCTACAGATGGAACTATATCGGAGTTGAGCTATTTAGTAGAAATGCTCATTAAAAACAATCGGAGAAGAGATGAGATGTTTGAAAAAGCATTTGGATGTACGAAAGACACAGGTAATAATTTCCAAGTTATGCCAGATCTTACAAAAGATATTGCCACATTTAATGGGAATGCTAATGCGGATGATTGGATTAAGAAAATAAAAAGCATGAGATTAATACACAGATTGCCAGATGCATTCGCCTTGGAAATTGCAAGATCCAACTTGAGAGGTGGTGCATTAGAATGGTGGCGCACAAAACAAGAAGACGTACACACATTTGAACATTTTGTAACCTGCTTCGAAAAAACATTTCTTGTGGACGAAGGGTTACCCACGAAATGGAAGAAAATGCAGGAGTGTACTCAACTGAAAGGTGAGTCCTTACAGCAATATTTTCATAAAAAAGTCAGGCTTTGTACAGATTTAAACCTAAGATTTACTGAAAGAAAAGAGCAGGTACTGATAGGACTTTTTAATAATCAGATGTGTTCTACTATGTTAAAGGGAATACACGATAACACTGATGATTTGTACCACGATTTGTTAAAATATGAACGAATAAATTCAGCCAGATTCGATAAAACCAGAACGCATAAAGGGAATAATGAAGCAAGAACAGATGTAAAAAAAAAGATGTAGATGTTAAGATAGAGGGGAGTACCACCAGGAATACGGATTCGTGTACAGGGTCGAAGAATGAATCGTCATCATCAACAGGAACAAGAAGCTCTTATTTGCCACCAAGAAATTCTGAAAATAAGCCACTCTGTTTTCGGTGCAAAAAATATGGGCATGTCTCGAAATATTGCTCATCAACAAGGCCAGCTTCAGGATCGAGCTCCGCAGGCACATCAAACCGAGTGTCTAGCACAAACAGACAAAGCGAAAACAGTGTAGACGAACAATCTCCAAGTGTGAACTTAAATATTAATGAAGAACTAAAGGAAGCAAATTTGAAGTATTTTCAAGAGGCATATGTAAATAATATTCCTGTAAAGGCCTATATAGATCTTGGTAGCCAGTGTGTTATGCTGAAGCAAACGAACGCTCAAGAAATGGGTTTACAGCTTGAGAAACTGCCGACACCAATAAGAATTCGCGGATTTGGTGAAGGAACTGTTGAACGATGGGTAAATGGTAGCAATGTGAAAGTCGACCAAGCAGAACTTCGGTAGAGATATTAGTAGTACCAGACAAATTCAACAGGTACCTTTAATAATAGGCCAACCTTTTACAGAGTTGCTCATCTAGTGGTAGTACGGCGAGGTGATACCTTGCGAATCTTCGAATATAATGGCACAGAAGATGATATTCTCAAACTTTCTGAATTACCAGCCCCAAAAGTTGTTAACTTGTGGGTGAAAGAGATCAGCGTAATACCATCGAACTTTGTTGGGTTTTTAACCGTGTATACTGACCAAAAGGACTGTAATAATGTCTACATTGAGAATCAAATGGAATACCAAAAATGCATTCCGAGATGCATTGTGGAGTTGGATGAAAATGGTGAAACCAATATACCAATAGTCAATATGACAACAAGAGAGATCAAGGTAAAAGAAAACGAAATGGTACTTAGGGGAAAACCATGTGCCGAAGAACTGGAATTGCAGGTCAACAATATTAGCGTCGAGATGAAGGTTGAAAATATAGATGAAGGTACGTGATTTAAATTCCGAACATTAGTGAATATGAGAAGCACAGTTTGTTAGAACTTTTAAATGACTATAAGGATTGTTTTGCAAGAAACTTGTATGAACTAGGAGTCTCCTCCCAGATAACACGTAAGCTTACGACAAGCTTGCCACTTGCTTAACTTTACCTTGTCCAGACAAGCTTAACAGTAAAAGGTAATGCTGGGGTTAATGCAAGGTTGCCACAAAGTTATTATGTCATGGTCGGTGACTTCGTGTATTTCCGGAGTGATTCGGCGTCAATCGTTTATCGAGTATTGATTTTTTTTTGGTTTAACCGCCATTCCGCTATTCTGTCATCGACCGCCATTGTTTGTTGTGTACAGTTGTCTCGTACGCGTTTGAGCTGTTTCAGTGTATAATAGTTTAAAACATCGTTCATGCAAAAGTAAGTATTACCTAATTTTATATCTTTTACTAGATATGCGTTGTTGCTTCAAGAATATCAATAGTTTATAATTCTAACCGATGAATTGAACTGTGTCTGTGTACAGAGAAAATGGAAAATGGAGATGTACGTGGCCAGACTCGGTATAATATTTTCTACTAATTTCCATTTGATTTACTACTGTACCGTATATATATATATACCGTTCCTGCGAATACCGTAGTAAACGACACTTACAATAAATAAAAAAGAACATGTATTAAATTGCCCCAACTATTGCATATAATTCTAACCTAATTTTCTACACCGTAAGCGCATAAGCCAATGCACTTAGTTTAGAAAGTTATAGTTTATATTTGCTAGCTAGCTAGCTTGTGGTATAATTTGATTTTATATAATTCAGAAATTTTGAATAATTAAATGTTTGAGGTTTTTTTCAGTTTTAATGACAGTGTAATAGGATTTTTCAATAAATTCAAAAATATACATATAAATTCAGTGTTATAATGAACAAGAATATTATATATATATTTGTATCTCTTATTTCAAGAAATCATTCTAATGTTATCAAATATTTTTTAGGAACCGATTACAGTAATGAGCATCACCATATTAAATTAAACCAAGGCGTAATGTGGAAGGTCTTAGAAGATTTTTCTTTCATAGCAGAGCGTTTAGTAACTAAAATGGATACGGTTTTAGATTTGGCCCAACAGACTGCCGCAATACAACAGGCATTATATAGTAACTAATAAGGATTAAGAGGAGAATCAATTTCATAACTATAAATTTTTTTCAGCAAATATAGAAGCTTCTATGACATTAGTAAACCATCAAATAGTTGAAAACTTTCTTGGAGAAAAAAAGTTGGTGAGTAATTGATATTATTTAAATTATTACCTAGTTTTATTTTCTAAGTCCGAACCATGCATGTTATTTATTGATTAATTCCAACAAAAATTTACAGATTTTGATATTTGATATCAACCCATAGAAGGAACGTTAAGAGTTTGACATCAAACATCCTAAAAAAACCACTAGAGGACAATATTGACGCAAATCCTTCTCTAACAGGAAAAAGCTTAAAAAACCTTTTCCAGAAGACTGAAATGCTTAAAATTATTTTTGGTGAGTTTTTTTATTTAATAACCACTAAGTATAGTAAAAATAAGGTAGTTTGTATTTTGTAGTAACGGGGAAACAGTTACTTTTTATAATATCCACGACGACTTGTTGACTCTTGGAAACTGATAGCCGTTTCCCCTGTCTTCGCATCTCTGGTATTGTTTTATTTTTTAATAGTTGTCCTTTTTTTATTACAGAGAATCGCGGCAACACGATGGCAAAGGAAAATAGATTATAGTGTTTTTCTATATAAATATAAAGACGCAATCTAAATATGTAGAACCTTTTTTTTATTAAATACTGAAATTCTAATTTTATTTGAATTCTAGCAATTTTACTTGATGCAAACAGATGTGATTTTGAAAACAATTAAAATATTTTAGGAGACGATGGACGGCATGCGAAAATAATAAAATGAACGCAAATGATATCTAATTTACTAAAATTCTCTCAGAGTTTTGTTTAGTAATAATTTTGCAAAAAACATTTTTGGAAGCACTTGGAAGTTACATAAGTTTATTTGTACGAAATTTTTTTGGTTTCAGTTTGCTGGTTATATCTTTCCTTAAAATATTTTTAGTAATTTTCAAAGTCCATGACTAAGAGGTCATATACCCAACTCTTTTCTTGACTATAGCCAAGCTTTAGAGAAAGCTTATACAAACCTTGATAAAGGCTTACAACAATCAAAACAAAATAGGAATTGGGTATTAATTTCTTCATTTTCTTGGTTTTTAGGTCAAAAATATGGAAATGTACATTAATAAGGATGTTTCACTTTGATTTCAAAAGCTCAAGTATACATATCAAAATATAAATTGTAAATGGTGTAAATTATAAGTAAATTGTTTAATAAATGATAAAATCATAATTCAAAATTCAACAAAACATTGTTTACTATGAATTTTGAATTATGATTCATAGTAAACAAAACATTGTTTACTATGAATTTTGAATATATCTTATGTTTTTTTTAAAGATAGTGTAAATAGTATGTTTTGATTATTTGTTGTTAGTAGAATATGAAAAAATTTTGTAATTAAATAGATCTTTAAAATTATTGTATTTAGCTATAAAATGAAGTTTATTTGAAATAATTTAAATTTATAGACATACAAAAGCAGTTAACCATAAAAGAGACATATTACAATATACAATATTTCACAAAACTATATAACTTAATTTTAGAGCTAAATACAATATTTTTAAAGATCTATTTAATTACAAAATTCAATTTTTCATATTTTATTAACAACAAATAATCAAAACATACTATTTTGAAACGCTATCTTTAAATAAAACATAACGATATATTCAAAATTCATAGTAAACAATGTTTTGTTTATTAATATAAAAAAATTATTTATAATTTACACAATTTATAATTTATATTTTTACATATATCTTGAAAAAGCTCTTGAAATTAAAACGAAACGTCCTTGTTAATGTACATTTCTATATTTTTATGACCTAGAAACCAAGAAAAAGAAGAAATTAATATCCAATTCCTCTTTTGTTTTGATTGTTACAAACTTTTATCAAGGCCTTCTCTAAAGCTTGGCTCAACATTGTCATTCCAACCTTGTCATATGCTTTTACAGACAAGCTATGGGAACCTTGCCATGGTAACCTTGTCATATGCTTTTGCAGACAAGCTTAACCTGTAACCTTGCTTGGGAAAAACCTTGTCCTGTGTCAACTAGCAAGCTTGTCATAACCTTGCAGCAAGCTTGCACCCTTCCCATAGCAAGCATGTTGACAAGCTTTTTCCCTTGTCGAAACAACCTTTAAAAAAGCTTGTATAAACCTTAAACTGTTATCTGGGCTCTGACGTAGAGTGCAGAATAGAAACTGTTACCGAACACCCCGTAACATCTCGACCTTACAGGCTGAGCTACAGTGAAAGACAAAAGGTTAGAGACATAGTAGATGAACTAAAACAAGCCGGCATCGTAGTGAACTCTAATTCACCTTATGCCAGTCCAATATTAATAGTCAAGAAGAAATGGACAGTCTACATGAGAAGAGCAGACAACAGGTAGTCCAAGAAAAGGAGACAAGCGAGCCCAGCGAGATTGAGAGCACTGAGAAGCAAAAAGACAGAAGACAACGGCGAAAGCCACTCTACTTAGAAGACTACGACACCATTTTCGAGGACGAAAATCCGTAGGATGGCCGAATGATAAATAACATGAATTTAGTAAATTTTGTATTCTAATGTTTTTATCATTTTTCATAGTTAATAGTTGGTAACGATGACAGAGTAGAGAGTAGTTATAAGTGTAGAGAACATATGAACAAGTTAATGTCCAATATATATTTGTTATTAATATTAAAAGTGTCGTCTATTTATTAATGATCAGCGTACAACTTTCAAATCCTTCAAGTTAATACAACTTTATATGATTTTATTGAAGAATGTACTACGGATTGTATTTATGCACAGAAAAGTCCGAATTTCATGAATTTTCTTTTCTGTACCTGAAGGGTCGATATTGCAGTTTATATTAGAATCGTATACCTACAAAAACTTGAAGGATGGAACACTAGAGGAGTTATGATCAGGAACTAAGTTTGATATTTCACATCTAAAAGTATTTGGTGCCAAGGTTTCACTGTAAGTTCCGAAGAAAATTTGATCAGGTAAAGGTATTTTCGTTAGGTATTGTCAAGAACAGAAAGGCTACAGGATCTACAATCCCGCTACAAATGAAATCACCTCCGCCAGAGACGTTGTTTTGGAACAAGACCAGGTAAGATCTGCATTAGACCTAATAAATGTTGATTTATATTTCCAGATCAAAAACAATCTGGGCAAGGTCCAGCTGAAGTGGGAGTTGAAGAACAGGAAGTGGATGAGCAAGAAACTGATGACCAGGAAATAGGTGAGCAAGAAGTAGATGACCGAGAAAAGGATGCTCAAGAAGAAATTGAAAGCATGGTGATAGAGGAGAGTTCAGATACGGATACAAATACTTCGCATGATGAATATATTCCACCGTGAAGTTCACCAAGACGTTTAGCAAGACAACCGCAACCAAAGCAGTCAAATGATTTCGTCTACTCTATTGGTGTATCCCAGAAAGATTCTATTACTATGGAAGCAACCTTAAGCAGGCCAGATGCCCATCTATGAAAAAACAGCGTGGATAAAGAATATAACGATGCGTGGATTACCGCCAAATAAGAAAACGCTAAAATCAAAATGAGTATTTAAAACGAAGACTATACTAGATGGATCAATGCGCCACGAAGCCAGAGTTGTAGACAAAGGTGTAGATTATTCGCCACTGATAAAATGCAGTGCGATACGCTATTTGTTAGCTCATGAATATTTGGAGATCCATCAAATGGATGCTGTGTCCGCTTCCTACAAGATGAATTAACAGAATATATAGATCTATATAAAGCAGCCACAAAATGTTATCAAAGGTTCCAAAGTTTGTAGATTGAAGAAACTTATTTGTGGGCTGAAGAAAGCAAGCAGAGTTTGGAATATAAAGTTCAGTGTAGTTTTATTAACGCCTGGCTTAGGGAAATCAAACGTTGACTGCTCTTTATATTATTTAATAGAAATGTACGTAGACGATCTGAGTTTTGTTAGTGATGATGAGCAGCTGACCAAAGCTAAAAAACATCTAAAACAAAAATTCAAAATGAAAGATATGGCAGTAATTAAAAACTTGGATTTAGAATCACAAGAGACAGATAAGGGAAGTTACGGATAGATCAAAAGGAATGCTTGAGGTATGTATTGGAGCGTTTTAACATGACTTTTGTAATCCGATTTCAACACCGGTTGACATAATGTTAAGTTAGATAAGAACTTAAGTTCAAAAACAAAGACAGAGCAGGAAGAAATGAGTTCTATACCATATCAGGAAGCGGTGGGCTGTTTGTTATATGCAGCTCAATTTAGAGGAGCAGGCATGTTTGCTGTAAGTCTTGTAAGCAGATTCAACAGCGACCTTGGTAGACAGCATTGAAATGCAGTCAAACAAAGATTAAGATACGTTAAAGGAACGATTTCTTATGTCACAGTATTCTAAATTTAGCGACACTGATCTGCTTGAATATAGTGATGCTGATTCGGCCGCAGATCTTTCTGGCTGAAAATCCACAACAGGCTACATATTTTTAAGCGTAATGGAGAAATAGTATGGAATGCCCGAATGCAACAAACAGTTGCACAGTCGAGGCCGAATATATGGTGTTATCATTTACCACGCAAGAGGCAATATGGCTGAGTAGCCTTGATAACGAGATTTATATCACTGAAAAACCAGTTACAATTTATTGCGACAATCGCTGTGCTATAAACTTAGCCATGACTGATGGATATAATCCTCGAAGCAGACATAGATATAACCACAATATCTATGAATTCCAAGGAGATAGTAGCAGACATATTTACCAACTAAATAAAGAGCTACATATCCTGCATTCCCAAAACATGAACTTAAAAAACTGTTAATTAGTGGGAGTGTTGCAGTAAATTAAAAGTTTATTTTATTTTTATTAATGTTGGTAGTTCTTATTTCATCTGTTGTCAACATCACATCGATTCTAAAAATGTAAGTTGTATTATGCTTTTCTGTAGGGTTTTAACGTTTTTAGTAAGCCGAAAGCAAATAATTTACACGTTTGATTTTTTAATTAAATTGACCTCGAGCATTCTAACAATACATACTATTATGACAAATATTTAAATATATTTTATTAAAAATCATGATTAACTTTATTGAAGTATTCGCGATATGTAAACAAAAATTGCAGTTATATTTAAACAATTTTATTTAAAAATAAAAAACCCAGTTAGAAGAAATAAGTTTTATTCTAAAAAATAGAAAAAAAATGATTATAATCAAAAACATCATAAGAACATTCATTCCTAACTTACACTTTTTATCACTGTCAGTGTAGAGAGATAATATCAACTTTGAAATTTGTAAAAGATAATAGAGCAAAAATCCTATAACTTTTGTATTTAGAGTTTTTTCTACCTTAAATAATACAGCATGTAGGCAAGGGTAAAACATAAACGGATACCCTGCTGCTTTATAGGATTTTTACTCTATTATCTTTTACAAAATTATCTCATAAATTGATAGACGAATGAATACAACTTGCATTTTTTTTAATACAACACCCTGTATATGGCTATAGGTCGTACACGTCTAGGAAGCTTAAACTTTATTTTGACGCGTCACGTGACCAGTAGTATGGCGGTAAATGTAAAAAATACGCCATGAACCTGCAAAAAGTGAGGTTAGATGACATGATGTCCAACAAAGTTATTTGAAAAAGTTGTTTAGAATCGCAATTCTGAAAGTAATTGCTAATTTTTGTAACATATTTATAAGAGAAGTAAAAATCACAATTAATTAACTACATAATTCCATCTGCTTTGGCTGCTAAACAGCATAACGTGCAGGTAACATTTCTAAATTCGGTTGATACTCAAACAATTTTGTTCATTTTTGCATAATTAACACAGCGAAAACTAAAAAGTACGTCTTCAATATGACAGTTGTTGTTGCAAGGGGCTGTACCTAATAGCAAATATTATACCAATATACATATGGTCACAGAAATGTTCCATTGGCGTACTATAGATGGCACCACAAGTATTCTCTTATGGAAATATATTACCACTACAAATGCACAACAATAGAAAATGCTGGTGGTGTCATGTATAGGGTGCCAGTGGAACATTTCTTTGACCATATGTATACTGGTATAATATTTGCTAGTAGTAATAAATATTTTTTTTTTCATTATAAACCGCTTAGCAAACTTAGCAAGCTTTTTTTGAAAATTATTATTAACAACTGTCATGCTAGAGTCGTATTTTTCAGTTTTCGATGCAAAAATTTACAAAACTGTTTGAGTATCAATCAAATTTAGAAATATCACTGCAGTTGAGCTGCTAAAAACAAAAAAAAAATGGAAATATGTAATTCAATTAAACAATACTTGGAAAAAATCATGATTTTTTTTAGTGCTTATAAAAATTTGCATACAGTCTCAAAATTGAATGAGGGAGGGAGGGCGGCAGGGAGCAACTGTTCTTCCTATCTAGAATATCAATACTTTCACCATTATCATTGAAGACACGTTTTCCATCTCTTTGTTAATCTGAAAGTGAAAAGAAAAAAACAGTCTTTAATTTAAAGCAAAAATTACTATAAAAGGTATTAAATAAATAAAAATGCATAAAAAATTTTTTAATACAGTCTCTTAATAAATAATGATTGGTTTCTTATCCGCATTTAATACTTACGTATGTATTTCTTGGGGGTAATGATTAGAAAAAAAAATAATAGAACTACTTTGTTTGCAAATTCAAAAAAATATATATATATATATATAATTGTGACATAATGTTTCGGTTATATACACTGAGATCGAGAATGATTGTCCTGATCCTACACTAATTTCCGCGATGCGCAAATCAATATTTTCATCCAATCATTGTAATGAAATTAATAATACATCGTTACCTCAAATTTTGCTGTCAAAATTGACATATGTTCCACATAGCCGTGCGTTTCATGTTTGAACTTTGCTTATAGGTATACAATGTGTATTATTGTGTATGTATATGTATTGTAAAATTTATATTGACTGTATCGAGTTATAAGTTATTAAAACGAGAATTGACTTATTTTATAAACATAAGAGAATCTTTCCCTTAAAACATGATGGTTTGAAATTTTAAATAAATATTTTAATTGTTTAAATTTATATTCTTTAATTTATTAGAATACTTACATAATACTAATTGGTTAAGATGAGTGTGTGATACTGATAAGTTGATGTGAAATAGTATATTGACTAGATGTTTACACAGAACTTGAAAATAGAAATTAGTTAGAATTGTATATATCATTAAATTACGGAAAAATAAATGTTTGAAATTATTGGCAACCTCTTTACGGCCATTTATCGAATTACTAGTTTTTTTTTTGTAGTGATTCTAATATAAAGGACAGTGAAATTGTGTATTACACAATCAAATATAATAATAAGTATCGGCTGGCCAGTTTCGGCTAAACGGCTATCTTCATCAGAGCCATGTCAATTTCAGTAGGCCAAAACAATACAATATAATGGCCCTGAGGCTGGCTGTTTACCCGAAACTAGCAAGCCGATACTTATTATTACATTTGATTGAGTAATACAGCAGTCTCATTATCTTTTACACTTTAACTCAGTTTGGACAAACCATGATTCTAATATTTAAAGTGCTTTATAATTTTCTTTTTCCTTTTTTAATGCTTTGGTTGGATTAGTTTCCTATTTGTCCATTTGAATTGAACAACTGACCCAGATTTTCGGGTGATTAATAATTCTTGAGTTGAAATTTAATATTTGAGAAATAAGTCCTGCTTGATCTGAAACTTTTTATCGTTTGCCTTTGATTTTTTAAACTCCAGTAGGCCTTTGCAGCTGAGTTAAAACTGTTTTCGTTTCATTGTTATTATGGCAAAATGTTACTAATAATTATTATTCAGAATGAAAAGTTATGATGGTATGCACATTTTCAGACACATTAGCCTATTTTGATAAAGTCCATTGTTTGTTAATTTCGTTTCAGGTAAAATAATATTTACGTTCACAGTACGCCAATATATTACTAACAATAAGAAAAATTAGTTAGGGCAAAGAGTTATAGTTATGCAACTTCTTAGACTGATTCGCCAGCTTTGATAATAACGATGGAATTAATAGGAGGAAAAAACTAACTACATTGGGAGGTAGGAGGCTCTTTATAGAAATTTCGTGTAAAATAATAAATGGTACTTCTTTTTTAAAATAATGTTCGTATTTTAGTTATTTTACAACATCCTGATCTATAATATTCATATGAAAATCGTATGTTGGTTGTAAATTACTGTAAATAATAGATAATTAAGTTTCTCCTCTTATTGTTAACTCCATCATCATTATGAAAGTAGGTCAATTCATATGAAAATTTGCATAACCTACTAATTTTTTTCTATAAGCATTTTTTCTTAGTAACACGTACTAACACAAATAATACTTTATCTGAAACAAAACTGACAAACAATCGATTTTATCAAAGTCGCCCGATGACTGATAATTTGCACAGCGTTTAACTTTTTCTTATTCTGAACAAATTGTCTTAGTAACATGCTAGCATACTATGAATGGAAAAGATACTTAAGCTGAAACGAAGTATTACTCACATGTAGTAAAAAGTATCGACTTACTAGTTTCGGGTAAACAGCCATCTCCAGAGCCATGTTAAACTTAGTAGGCAAAAACAATAAAAATTAGAAGACAATAAAGGTCAACATGTTAACATTAATTAAAAGTTAATTAAAATTTAAAAACAACACAAGACAAGATAACGGAACCAAGTTCAAAACATTGAAGCGGAGAGCAAGCTTTCTCTTAATAAGAGAATTTAATATGACTCTGAAGATGACTGTTTAGCCGAAACTAGTAAGCTAATACTTTTTATTACATATAATTGAGTAATACACCAGTCTTTCATTATCCTTTACACTTTAACTCAATTTGAACATAACAATGTACTTTCGACTCACCTGCAAAGGCCTACTAGATTTTAAAAACTCGAAAGCAGACGAAGTTTCAAATCAAGCTGTACTTATTTAACATATAAATATTAAATTTCGGTTCAAATTTTCTTTGTCCATTACGCCCACTGTCAACTCCATTCCTAGACACACTGTACAGCTGCAACCTATTCCGTATCTGATTCACCTTTACTTTGTTACCACTTCATTGGTAATTGTTAGGGTAAGTAAGTTAGTCAATACAATAATATAATTTCTTCACTTTATTTTTTGTTGTAGTGTAGTTTTTATTGTTACGTCTGCGAGTGAATTTTCTATAATCACTGCGATAACCAAATTTTTTTAACATTACGTTTTGTTGTAGCGTGCAATTTATTGTTGTCTGCGTTCTTTATTGATTCATTGACACCTGTAAATAAATATCATATTCATATGAAACAGGGTGTATTTTTACAATTATTATCCTCTACCACTCAAAAGTGACCCTAAAAATAATTAGTTATTATTTTTCTGAATGTATATTAACGAATATTGTATTTATAATCTGTGGTTCTGTTATTTTTAAATAGTAATGTTATAGGAAAAAAAATTCCGATAATATTTACGTTTAAACTTATTGTTGATTCATGATGTTTTCTTTGTGGTGTTTAAATTAATAGTTTTAATAATACCTATAAATTTTATTTATTGACTGAAAATAATATACCTATTGAGGTAGAATATACATGTCTTTTTCTTTCCTTATTATTTAAATACCAAATAAGCACATTAAAATAATCCCATGAACAGAAAGAATAATGGAATTTTGATAATTAGATAACACTTATATTTATTATGTGTAAACTCAGGAAGATTGGTGTGACTCTAAATTAAAGTAAAAATATCCAATCTGGTTTTATCAAATTTTCTGTCACATGTTTCGATTAAAAAAGAATCATCTTCAGGTGAAAATTGTCGAATGGTATGTTAAATATAAAAACACACTCAACAACATATAAACATGCATTAAATGAGAATGCATTAAATGAAAAATTAAATAATAAGGCAATATTTTAATGGATTTGTTATTGTCTTATTATTTAGTTTGTTATTTAATACATTCTCATTTAACGCATGTTTATATGTTATTGACACATCATTTTTATTTTCAACCTACCATTTGGCAATTTTCACCTGAAGATGATTCTTTTTTAATCGAAACATGCTGTAAAAGAAACTTTAATAAAACCAGATTAGATACTGAACGCATTTTTACTTTAACTTATATTTATATGTTACATATACCACTTGTTGCACTTCTTTTCTTTAAATGCGACATTCTAGTCCCGTCCTTGTTATTTATGCACAATTATTTTTAATTAATTTAAATTTAGATTTAAATCCGGCATGATTTATCGGACCAAGTCGTGTTCATTTTTTAACATAGAATTCAGAAATGATTTACAAGTATTCCATTTAGTATAAAGGTATGTATGTGTTTATTTACGTTAAAAACAGCCAGTATAGCTGAAAATTTTAAAGGGTTAGATAGCATTAAATTCCATAGAGCTTTAGTAGAAAAGCTTTTTGTTGCTTATTATAATACTTAATATAATGTAATAGCTCACCATTTCCACAGAATTACTATCGAAGAAATCCATGTTAGGCACTGCATCTCCTTTGAAATTTCTATAATGCTTCCACTTACAGTAAATAAGTTCTAGCAATGCCTAATGTTTCAAAATGAATTACTTAGCTAAAAACATATAAAAAAAAAAAACTAACAAATTATGTAGTACTATTATGAATTTGAATATTTTGCTATGCTTGGTTTCATTCAAGCAGATACTTCGCTGTCACATTTTATTAGATACCTATTATCTAGATCCTACTCTGTATCACATTGTAAACATTTTAGCAATCATCGGTAATCTGATAAATACCAGATTACTTACTAGACAAAAAATTTAACGATGATCACTAAAATGTTTCCGATGTGATACAAAGTAGACCCAAATATAACCTGACAACTCACCACAGCATGATCGGGGACCTGCAAATCAGCAACCATTTAAATTTCTACAGTGCTTCCATTTACGGGCAGAAAGTTCTTGCGAGCATGATGCTACAAAAGGAACTGATTGATGATAATCTAAAAATGTACATCGTAGCATCACATAAACAAGAAATGTAGGTATCACACTAACATAAGGTTAGGTAATGTTTATGTCCCAGAAATGTGCCTTTCATGTAGAGGGTAACCAAATACAAGAAATTGGTCCGATAACAATAATTATGCACAAACATAGACATGAAATATATAAACAAAACAAACTAACAAAGAACTAAATACAAAAAATAAAATTTAAATTGAATGGAGAATCACACACAATAAACTGCGACAGACATACCATAAACATACAACACCATGCAATCTACTGTCAATCTGTCAAAGTCAAAAGTGATACAAATGCAAAAGCGACTTAGTAGCAGTGTTACCACCTAGCTACCACTGCGCTAAAATTATGTGAAAGATTCCTAGAAATGTAATAGATTTAGTAGATTCGCCTATGTGCTTCTTTTCTTTCCGGCGTAAAAAAAAAGAAAAGGTTCTTTAAAATTACATTACAAAAATTGAAAGAAATTTTAATAATGTAGGATATACAATACTATTATACCTTCAGCAAACTCAAAAGAGTAATAGATTTTCATAAAAAGTAATCCTGTAACCTGTCAGAATTTTCAAAAAAAATAATAGTTTGACAATTGCAATAGACGTGATGTGGTAATATATAGCAAGGATGTATGTATATATAGCAAGGATGTATGTATAGATAGCCCACGAGATAGCGAAAAATGATTTCACGATTTCACGGCGAGACTTACCCATAAAATGCTGCAATCTAGCGGCCGCATGAAAAAATAGGTAGTAAATTGAATTTCGTAATGATTAACATCTTATTTATAATATTATCTCTGGTATTTTGGAGAAGATAATTTACATGCGAGACCGGGTATAGTTTATCCAGTATAAATTAAAACGAATTAATATTAACAGTCGTAGGGATGTGAAATTTGATAAATTTAATGCGATATGTTTTTAAATTTAAGTAATGTGGATTATTAAAAATTTAATAAATGAAATTCGGTTTTAAGACATTCTAATAAAATTTGAATTTGTCCGGATTGTAACATTTATTTTTACATAATTCTATTCTTATTCGCCTACATAACCTATAAATTTTTAACCTTACTAATGATATTTAACGTTCAATTACAATTACAACTACTTTCGAGATAAAGCCACAATCTGTTAGAAATTATAATGTATGGGAAGATACTAACATAAGTCAAGTAATGAGAAATAGTTAAAATTAAATGCAGTAATTAAAGTAAATTAAACTTGATTTTAAGACATTATAATAAACTTTAAATTTAGTAAAAGAACTTCCATTACGAACGATCATATGTAATGATCGTGAGGCATAAAAGATCAATATATCTATATAATAAAGTTAGGTTCAGATACTAGTCGCATGCCCGAAATACCCGCCATCATAGTTATCTTTTGTCAATTTCAAGGCATAGAAATGAGATTTTCAAGGTATCTTTTCCTACAAAGTGGCTAAAGTCCTAAATAGTTATGTTCTACCAACTATATATAAGTATGAATATACCTATCTTCCGTATTAGACATCAACTTAAACAGTATTTATTTAACTTTACAATAATTTGTAATTGCTGTATTTTGTTAAATTAGTTTTTACATGAATATGGAATATAGGTTGTCTCACTACTCGGTTACAGTTTTGTATTGTTGTATTATGTTCTTTGAGCCTGACAGTGTTAGAAAAAACGTAAATGAATTAGATTGCGGAATCATTAGCACGTACACGGAGAGAATCAACATACAATCCCTAATGGCTGGCCAAATTTAAATTTCCCGTAACTTATTCATTATAACTTCAATGTTAAAAACATAAAATTACCCCACCATATGTTACTACTATTAACATGTAATTTTCATGCCTTAAATTTTCAAACGTTAAATTTACTAAAAATAGTGGCGGGAAATTTAAATTTGGCTATTAGGTATGCTTTCAGCAAGTTGGTAGAACTTTTGAACAACATTTGTAAAAAAATAATATATTGGTCATGTGTTTCTTGAATAAATATTTATAATTTTTTGTTACTTATTTTGTGTAGATAATAAACAAGAGCAAGATACTGATGCCATCGTCTATGGTATTTATTATTATAGGTGAAGTTATGGCATTGTTCAATCATGGCCCTAGACGCCCATGTACTCGTATGATTATGCTGCGACAGTTTTTTCTGCAATATCTCCTAAACCGTTCATTTCAGTTAAAAACGGTTTTTAATATTTATACGAATTTTTTGACGGTCAATCAATTGGCCCAGAGAAACTTAGGGGTTGCTATGTAAAATAAATGAGTTATCACAAAGTCTTTTCTTTTGCCTCTTCCTACAGCAAGTTTAATATTTCTTAATTTCTTTGTTGGAAATAGATATCCCATTTGGTGGATATTATTTACAATGAAAATGAAAAAAATACACGGTACTAACCGCAAGCAACTTAAAAGTTCCTGTACCACTGCATAATACAAACTTATTTAAAAAAAGCGAATATAGAGATTAAGGGCATGGTATGTTAGATAAACTTGACCTAAAATGCAAAGTATAATCCAAATTTGAAATAAAAATACTACCTTTTCATTTGAAATAAAAAAGTTGGCAACTACTTCCGGTATTAGGGAATATTACTGAAAGTCGAAAATATTTTAGCTAAACTAACCTACAGCCACAGGCTCCTACAATCCGGCATTTATTTGCTTCTCCATAAACTTTTAATGGAAGCTCGTCGTGACACACACTCCCACTTGGCAAAAATTAAAATTCCCAACATTATTCTTAGTAACTTCAACATTGAAACACGAAATTACCAATGGTTTTATATTAGATTCTAGTTATTTTGATGTCTTTCTGTTGAAGTTACTAAAAATAATTGTGGGAAATTTAAATTTTGCCAAGGGGCTATATATATATTATATGGATTTACACTTTATAAAGAAATTTGAAGCTTATGCAAGTGGTATGTTATAAAATTTATAAATAAAAGAAATCTGTTAATAAATAAACATCGTAAAGACGCAGATGTGTAATAATTTGTATTAGTAACAACTAACATTAAGTAATTGATTTATATGTATTAAATCAGAGGAAGTGCTTGCCTGAATTTAAAATCCATTTCTTACATCTTTCTATGTCACGAATTGAAAAACTGTACATTTTTAATCCAGGTGTATTATATCTGGATTTTCTACAATTTATATACGCACACTTACTACCCGACAATTGCATTAAATTAATAATAATTATCATTAAAGGAGGTTGGATCTTTACAGTATTGTAAAATATATTAACTAATCGAAAAAGAAACTTTATTATAATCAAACCATATGAGTTTATTGTAATTTTTTTTCTGGATACTGCAAAAAAACATCTTTTGTACAACTAGATATTTAAGCTAGATATTTTAATCTGTATTTATTTTTTAACTAAAGCGTTAGACTTGATAATAAAATAAAACCAATGCAAAAAAAATTATACAAGGTGAACAAAAACATACTGTAACGAACGCCAATTTTTAAACTGGCGGCTTCGTTGTTCGCTCCAGGATGGCGCTAGCGTAGCGGAAGAAAGAACTACGTACGAGGTTCCAAAGACGAACAACAGAGGACAGTACCGGGTCAAAGATTCGTGATTATTCTCCTGAATCTAGGAGCACGCCCTAGATGTTTCTGGAGGAATCTCGTAGTTTCGCGGCAGATATAAATAACGCATGGGGATTGGCCGGGGGTCAGTCAGTCGCTACAAGTTGAATAGTGCGGGTCGCGAGTGGAAAAAAATACGAGCGAATTAGTACGTATGATATAAATATCGGTGCAAATAAATCGTTTACATAAATTAAGACATTAGTAATTAAGTGATTTTAGTTAATAAGCATTTTTGATAGTTAGTACCCAGTAAACACATTTATATCTCAGACACGTAACAAATACCTATCATCTGATCTATCTATTATTCCAGACAACATAACATGTAAGGCACACGTAGGCTTCATTCGGTGCGTAATGTCCGCATCAAGCAGCTGTCTTTGATATGTCTCTGAGACATCACATAGATATGATTCTGATACATGAACACTGTTCTCTTTCGGAGCGGTTATTATGTTCTCTGTATGATACATTACATTCTTTTAAGGCCGTTTTACCCCTAGCTATTTATTGCGCAATTTACTGGCCAATTTAAAATTGTTACGTGTATAGTACGTATTAAATCCGTGTTATACGCGTAACAATTTTAAATTGGGCAATAAATTACACAATAAATAGCTAGGTGTAAAACGGCCTTTAGGAATAGGTAAAAATCATTTCGGAAACTACATTAAGTTATATATTTATCCACTAGTAAATACATATAAATATTATTGGATTTACAAGATATAAAGAACTCACTTGCCGCTCCGTCCGTTGTTCATTATAATCCTTGAATTATGACGTCACAACTCCTAAAAATGGAAATATAATGGCTCTACACAGTTAACAAACTTTTATGTTATTCCTTTGTCTGAACCAAGTAGATGCTGCGCAAGTTCGTTAGTGAAGTTGGTGAAGCAATGTTCCAAGAGTCGTATTAAATATCTTCACCATTCTGGCCTCCGATTCTTTTTGTGAATGATCGCTAAAACGAAATTAACATTGTTTAATTTGAAAACCGTGCACGTAATTCACTTTACGATTTTTGGAGTATTAAAATCATTGCTTAAAGAAACTCGAAATTATCAAAATTTGTTTAGAATTGAGGGGTAGTAGTTGTTCTATTTCCTCAGTATCGTCGTCCGCAGCTGATCCTTCTCTATATTGAGATGTCTTAGTGAAATAAAAACCACTTCGAAAATAAAAAGCGGTGAATATTCCTGAACAAATAATGTGAGGTTAGAACAGACATTTTCACAAACATCACATTCAAAAACGTTATTTTGTAAAGTAAAATTTACTTACGTTTAATACCGATTGGCACCCCGTTGTTAAATGCGTTCCAGTGCTTGAAATTTATTATAGTTAAAGTTAAACCAGTAAATATATGTCACAAACCTACACCAACGTAGGACACGTCATTCACAGACGCCATTTGCACACTCGCTTAGAAATTTCAAACTGCAGAAAACACAAAGATATGTCACGAATAGTTCTTGAGCAGCACCAGATCAAGGATATGTGATGTTTATTAGGTACATCTCAGATACGTCACTATAATGTAACTTAGCGCCACGGTATTGCAGTTCAGTTCAGATAACTTTAGGATACATACATTTATGTAACATTTACGTATCTAAGTTACATGGCATTGTTCCTTAAATGATACTTAGCAGAGATGTAACAGACACAAGTGTGTTTACTGGGTATTGAGTGATTTAGTGTTAGTGTTTATTTTGATCTTATTTAATAGATTTTAAGTAGTTCCTAAGTGTGTTATTAAATCGAGTTAATTTAAATATATCGCCTGTGTATTTCTCTAAACCCCGACAACGTTTTAAGAATAGAAAAACGTCACAATACTTTCAATTTTCGCTATCTTTAAAGGCAAGTAACTTTCTTATTTCAAATGGAAAACCTTGTATTTATTACCTTATTTAAATTCTAATTTTAACGGTCTTTAAGATTGTATTAATGCTTCTCATACCTACCTAGTATCTGTTATAGTTTCTTAGTAATTTATAATTTTCTTTTTCAAATATTATTATAGCCATTATTTTTTTTAAGTAGGTTTAGACAAAATTGCTGTTATTAATTTAAAATCGGAGCTCTCGAAAAACACGTCTTCCGAGAGCTCCGAGTGAACACTATGCTGAAAGTATTTTACGCTAAACATATATCTAAAGGCCGTTTTATTTAATCCGTGTTATACACAACGTAATAATTTTAAATTGGACAATAAATTTCGCAATAAATAGCTAGGTGTAAAATGCCCTTAATATAATAAATATGCTATGTATTACTTCGGCTGGAAGTGTTATCTAAGATACTGGATGGGAACTCTGTAACTCGAATATCAATATCAATGTCAAAGCAATAGCGTATCGTATCGCTAAGGTTTTTTGTTCTGGTACTCTGTAAGGAAACCGATATTGACTTCGGTAGTGCTCGGAAAATATCAACTAACTGCTTACTTTTGGTCGAAATTCCTAATAGGTTCAGTCAAGTGCCCTAAAGTAATAAAAAAGTAAGCACGTATATTTATTATTGCGTTAAATTATGCTAATTTCATTTTTCTAATAAAACACTTGTGATATATGTGATATAAACTCAATAAATAAATTAACAATTTAAGTTATATAGATATATACATTGGGTACAATAATAATAAATAACTACAAAAATATTCTATTGTATTTCTACTTTACTTAAGAAATTGACTAGAATATCTGTTCTACTATCTGCTAGTCTGCTAATATTACACACTCATTTTAATTGCATGCTCGTAATAGTAACATATATCAATTTTTTTTTAATAATTACATCTTTTACTTTAAATTTAAAATTTTCAATTTTAACGTCTATGTGACACATATTGCTGTGTATATTAATTATTAAAAATTAATAACTATACTTTTATGTTACCTATTATGCACATTGCAATTAAAAATTACCAAACATTGTATATAAAACGAAGACGCAAATTGAAGAAGATGTAATAAGCAATCGAACGTTTTGTTTTGCAAATTATAAAAAAGATAATCAGGCGCTTCCCAAGTTTTTAATTAATACATATTCATGTATTAATTGTGATAAAATAACAAATACACAATTAGTAGTAACTTAGTCATATAATGACAGGTGTAGTTGTAATATTTTTAAATTCATCATTGTATGTATTTACTCATTGATTTAACTAAAAATATATATGTATGTAGCGTCTTAACAATCTTAGACCAAATAAAGGAAGATTAAAGAATATGCCATTTACTCATTGCAGCAAAGGATAAAAATGTTGTAAAACTATTTCAAATGCAATCGAAATTTCTAAATCGTATATTCGCAGTGCAACACAAAGAGAGTACATATAGCTACCTGTTTATAAGCAAGGAAAGTATGTTGATTTCGATCGCGACGGAGGTTTGTTCGCTGTGTTACACTGATTCATGGTGTGAGTGTAAAATTACGTCACCAGGAGTAGCAGTTGTAAGTTGGTATACGTCAGTGTACATACTGGTGCAAGTACAAGAACGATCGCACGATTCGTGTTATGCAATGCGCGTAGGGCGTCGTGATTATGTACAAGAAACAATTATCTACAATTTAATACATCATGTTTTTTTAATTTGCATTTATAACATTTCCCTGATCTCCCTTTTTATCCTCGTTTTTACTATGGAAGCTACCAGCTATCACGCTACTGCGTTAAGTATCACATACGAGTATATTTTGCTTTCGGCCGCTATTGCCAGTGTATAACTATTCACTCCTTTCCAGACTGCGAGTAGAAGTGTATACACTGGTGCCGAGTGTGCTACACGAACTCCAACGTACACGCGTGTAACTACACTAGCCCCATGAACGCTTTTTTTTCTACCACTCGCTTCGGTGTAGCAGCACAAACCTAGGTTTGCATGGTCAGTGTTCCCAACCTTTAGCATAGAATTTCCCACGAGAACTATCAAAATTTCCTTTTTAAACAAATTCCCACGAATTGGCAAAATCATGAATACATCCATTTGCCAGAAAATAAGATTGCTCTTGGCATCTAGAGTGCGTTTTGAGGCCAACATGACTACCATCAATATTTATAGTATCACAATTATAAAGAAAAGTAACTTCCATTTTTTTTTTAAATTATCCTATTAAAATCAATATAAATTTTATCATTTCTTCAATATTTTCATTGAACAATTTTAATAATCACATTTTTAAATGTAATTTCAATTGAATGCAAAACCATCTTGAAAAAAAACTCATGTAATTAGCACATTTTTCATTAAGAATCCCGCTATAAAAATGTTAATGTATTGCTTTGCTATGAATGTCGTGAATGTACAGTATGTTTGCCTTCTTTACGTTTACTTCATACTTTTGTACTATACGTACAAAATTTCATTAATTGTAATTGCCCTAATAGCCAAATTTAAATTTTCCGCCGTATTTTTTAGTGAATTTAACGTAAAGGCATTAAATAACTACTACTGTAGTACAAAATGGTGGGTAATTTTATGTTTCAACGTTGTAGTTACTGAGAATAATGCGGGAAATTTAAATTTGGGTGTAGTGTGGTTCATATTTTTAGTGGCAATGCAATCTCTATTTAGTTTGGTACAAATATTATAAATAGACAGTGTTGGAATAAGAAAATACAGATAAAAAAGAAGAATTTAATCAATGATTGTGAGTGTAGTGTTTTATCTTTCCTTTTTTTTTTACAAATTTATTTATCAATCTTTTTATAGAAATATAATGGTGTATTTCTTTGCCGTATTTGATTTATATATAATTTTTTAAAAAACTTCTTTTGGTCACGGCATTTATTTATTATTTTATATTACTTATAGAAAAACGTTCGATGCATTTACTTCTTTTCAATTTTTTTTTTTGAAAGACCGTTAGTGTTTTTAGAACAAAAAAACGATATACACCATGTAACACATAGACGATAAAATTTGAAAATCTCAAAACTACAGTACAAATTAAAATAGAAAATAGCTTGTGTATTTTTACCTGGTAATACTCTTATCTAGGAACTACTCACCGTTTTTTAAAAAAAATTCCGACGAATGCATGCTATTTCCGTGCTGTTTCCCTTCGACTTCAACACTTCCCACG
>RXPK01000243.1:0-106819 GCA_004143645.1 Protaetia brevitarsis | reverse complement strand
TTCATCGCAATTTAATTTTAAATTTCGCACATTTACTAAACTATACAATGCCGCTAACAAGGGATCAAGTATTGATTTTAAAAAACGTATTCAATTCATGTTTTGAAGAGTTATTGTGTGATAGCATTTTATAAATTCTATAGTGGATAAATTGCAACGAAGATGGGCAAAAACTCGAGCATATGGTAAAAAACTGTACGGACCGATGTGAACGTTTGGAGAAGGAAAACGTATTGTTGACAAGTTAAGATCGGACGATTTAGAACAGTACTCGCGTCAGAAGAACGTACGTATATTTGGTATAAGCCGTTGATGAAGCACGTAACGACAAATTTGGTTGTGCAGTTGTGCAAAGATTCAACTTGATGTTGATATATCTCCTACGGACATTGACAAAGTGTCATCGACTTCGGCGGACCCAACTGTGAAAAATCGAGCCATTATTGTAAAGCTAAATAGATATGATTTGAAAACAGAGCATTCTAAAAACGCCGTAATAAGTTGAAGGAAGTTAAAATATTTATAACCGAGGACCTCACTGTATGCAGTTATAAAAATATACAAGATGGCTGGTCAAATATATGAAAAGAAAATGTATGGACGTCTGATGGAATGGTGTTGTGTTCGGTGGTGGTTCTACCACGCACAAAGCTGAGAACCATGGCGGATTTGAGAATATTAAGAGTGGAAATATTATGTCGGAGACAGAGCAGCACTTCGTTCATTTTGTATAAGAATGTGATTTATGCTTTTTATTACATTGCGTAGAATTCCATTCAAGTTAGCTTTATTAAATGATGATATACTATATTAATTTACAATACGATATGTTTGAGATAGTTGTTCAGAGGTATATAAAATAAGTAATATTTATTAGATTGGTTTCAGTGGAATGTTTGTAAATTTATGGGGTGATGGGGATGGACCTATCCGTGTCATGATTTTTTGCACATTTAGATTTGTAAAAAAACGGAGACGTACTTCCACGATGTGGATGCATCCCACATCAATGATTCCTATTTGTGCTTACTACTACTGAATGAACCCATTAGGAGAACAATAAACTTTAATAGTAATTAGTATAGCGCATTACTTAATATGAAGGTACTGTGTGGTCATTATACAGCGAATGATGAGTGAATGTGATGTCTCAAAATTTTACTGTATAATCCAATATTGTTGATTTGTTTTTTGAATGGAATTGTTTAAGTGAGGCTTTGAACTTTTGGGCTATCAGATTGTGATTTATATTATTAATATGAAAATCATTGGTGTAAAATTTATACTTTTGTTTCGTTTCTAGGAAATTCCTTATGGAATCACAAATTGTTTAGTGTTGTTTTATGATAAATTGAGTCCTGTAAAATAAAAACAGAATATTAGATTAATATTAGAATAGCTGAGCAATGTTGCATCTCCCTTTAGGTTACATTACTAGTTTTATTTCAAAATTCATTATTTCGTTTTCTTATTCCATTTGAAACTGTCGAAATATGCCTGTGAAAATTTTGTGTATTTCGCATTGGAATATCAGGTCCTGTGCCATCGTTAGATTTAGTTAAAAATGTATAAATCGAGAAGAATATGGATATGCTGTTTAGCGAGACTGCTTTAGACAGACAGCATCTTAATACGGACAGAAAAATTGAAGGGATTCACTTGTAAAAAAATAGAGGGTACGTGGGGCGGGTCGCGGTTATTGAGGATTATCTAAATTTTGAAGTATTAAAGCAATGATTTTATAGAGCAGCTTGGTAAGGTAAAAGTAACGGGGTTTTTGTATTGTGGCATATGGCACCAACATTATTACTATTTATTTTTGAGAATTAGAAACGCGTTATAATGATTGATTCGGAAGTAGATAGTTTTTATTGGATTTTATATTGATTTGATGTATATGATACAAACCCCCCAATGCTCTTGATAGCTGCAGCTTTTGAGATGGTCGTGTTGAATCGCCACTCGAATTGCGGAGCAGCTCAACATTAATAGATTAGTTTTTGTTTAATATGATTATTGTTGAAGTGTGTATAATGTTTCTTTCGATCACGAGTTGGAATTGACTGTTAGTTAATTTGAACAATGGAAGTAACTTACGTTTAATAGATTTACTAACTTTTTTATGATTTTATGGTTGACCTAGATCATTCCTTTTTTTTTATTTATGATATGCTAAATTTAAAGTAAGTTTTAACAAGAATTTAGTAGTTTAAGAAACACATGCGGTAATGTCTCAGTTCACAAAGACCGGCATGGTTAACAGATACTGTAAGATATGCAAAACTGAGAACAACGCTCTTAGTCTTTAAAAAAATAAAACCTTAGCTTCATGGAATATTATAAGACCTTGCGGAATTTTAACCACGCAGCTTTAGATCAGAAAAGAAAATGTTTTTTTGAATATAAGGTTTCGTCAGCTGGATCTAGAGAATTATGGAGATTTTTAGGGGCATGGGTTTGTGTAACAAAGGCAACAGGTCATTACCCAACATTTACAAGATCCGGATCAAATAAATAACTTTTTCAAAATTCTATCCCTAATCTTTTTGATGATACTTTGTACAACTTATACTGCCACACAAAACTTACCATAATCTATTTCAGTTTACTTCTGTTGATGAAGGTACGTACGCAGGAATTATATTTTTCTATTAAAGCGCAGCAAGTGGTTGGATGGTCTAAATATTGGTTTTATTCAGTTGTGTACACCCCATATAATACTTATATTGTCATATAGTTAATTTTTGTTTGGACAGATGCATGCTTTCTTTGGATTACTGGAAACCATCCCTGATTATTCCTCTACCAAAGAAACCTTGCCCAGTTGATTGTGTGATCTCGACCGTGAGTTCATCCTCCCGTTCTTTCTTAAGGTTGCGGAGAGAGTTATGGAGGACACTTCGAAAATACGTTACTGAAAATAATATTTTGCCTCCTACACAATCTGGATTTAGAAAAACATTTTAGCTGCGTAACAGCATTACTCCATGTTATTGATGACATAGTAAGGGAGACGGATAGAAGAATGTTAACAGTTGCTGTGGTTCTTGATTATACAAAAGCGTTTGATACAGTCTATCACAAATTGGTATATGCTATCTTATCTCATATGGTTTAAAATCCACGATCAGCTGGTTTGATTTATAACTATCTGACTGGGAGAAATCAAAGCGTTGTGGTTGGTGGTCGCTGCTCTGCGCCTGCTACTTTAGTTCCGGCATAGCTCAGGGATCCATTCTGGACCGCTTTTTATACTCCATTTACACCTTCAACATGATAAATGTTTACGTTATTAGTGAGCCATCAATATGCCGATGACACTCAATATATTGTTCTTTTCCACAGCGGGGTAGAGGATGCGTGCGCTCGATGAATTTTGACATTAAGTGTTTGAAGAATTTATGCAGACAAATGTCTTACATTTAAACCCTAAAAAAACGACCTAATTTTTATTTGGACCGAAAAAATTCGGGAGAATAATTCTTTTGTAGTAAAATTCATATTACCGTTGATAATCATAGAGTTAATTTGAGATCTTGTGTAAAGAGTTTGGGTAGTTTTGTTAGATTCTGAATTAAAATTTAATGAACATATAAATTCTCTTGTTTCGGCGAGCTTATGCATCGTTGAAACTTATTTACTCAGCAGAAGCATGTTGAATTTTAAAACAAAGAAGTTATTATGTGAGAGCTTGGTTTTGTCTCAGACAAATTATTGTGACTACTGTACGATCCTTTTATTCAAATATGTATTCGTAAATTACAAAAGCTTCAAAATTCATGTGTTCGTTGATTTTTGGAATTACACGCCGGGCTCATGTGTCTCATAAACTGGTCGAATTGAGTTGGCTACATATGAAAGGCAGGCGACTAACTTCATACAGCTACATTGTTTCATAATATTCTAGTGTCAGGAAAACATCTTATTTATACAATAAAGTCAGATACCGAACTGATGTGCACAACTTAATATTAGATTCAAAGGTACCTTTACACCTCCGATGCATGCATCCAGTTTTTTAAAAATGTTTTACATACGAATTACATACATTTATAAAACATACCAGCACAATTTAAGCGAATATCATGGACCGTATTATTCAAAAAAAATATTTCAATACCTTCTTCTTTCAGAACTAGGACGCTTGGTTTGGGGCGGCGATTCTGATTTCTTTAAATTCTTATACAAAGAATTATTGGAGTGATCGAAATCATTTTATCAATTTTAAATTAGAATGCGGGCTGCAACAGGCATATATCTAGTACACCTCTCTTTAGTTTTAGTTTTAGGTTTAAGTTAGTTTAAATTTAAATTTTGGTTTGAGTGGAGAAGCAGACGCCTCTGAAGGTCAGTCTGAACTCGCCAAATTTCTCAAATGATGACATAATCTGTAGTCTTTTTACTTATTTGTTTTTGTACGAGAAATAAAGTCACTATTATTATTATTATTATTATTATTTTCACATCGATCAAAGGAAAACAATCACTTTTCACGTGTTCACGACCTAATAGCAACTTTCCGTTCGTCTACTTGCTCCAACATCGTCAAAGCCTCCTGTTCCCTCTCGTCTACAGACAGCAGCGCCCTCTCCACCAATTGTAACTCCATTTCCGTCAAAATCGGTATACCGTAATTGTGCACAACTCCACCAGCTCCAATTCTAACAGTCGTGGCTATGTGCCTAAACCGAAAACAACGAGTAGGTGTAAAACGCTTCGCCAATCTTAGAAAACTTACTTGCAAGTCGGTAAAACGTTACTCCTTATAAAGGCCGTCATGTCCGCTTCAGGATCGCCCCGTAAACCTAAAGCCATGGTCGTTATAGCACGATTTAGGGCGTAGGCGTGGAAGATGGTTTCTAGATGGCGATTCCATTTTATTATTTCCGAGGATCCACGTTATTCATGGTCGGAAGTTTTTGAATTTGCGTCGTCAGTCCTCTGGCTTCGCAGGCTGTCACGCCGATTGGCGTGGCTCGGGAATAGGGTACGAGATTATCTATGTCTGGACCTCCGACTAAAGGTACGTGTACTCCTGACGGGTCTAAATCGTTATGGAAGGCTAGGAGGGAGTTTAATCTGACCTGGAAAAGCGTTGGGATTATGAAAAAAACGATAACAATGTAGTTTCCAGGAATGTGTCCTGGTGGAACAAAAACCTTGGAAGCCTGAGAAGGAAGTTCAGGAAAAAGTGCACACAGTTAAGAAAATGTCGACCTGGGTCAGTGACTATATACAAGAAGACAAACCAAGTTAATTTTAAAAGTGATCGATAGATGTCGCTTGGATGTCCAAATTAAGATTGGAGTAAAACCAGAAATTATTGTTATGTTTAAGTATGGAATCTACTCAAAATAGTTGTACGAGCAAATCTTTGGAGCATATCTTTAGAAATCTTGGTTTTTTTTTTTTTTTTTTTTTTTTTTTTTTTTTTTTCGAAATAAAACGTAATATGAACGAGTACACTCTATAAATGATGAAATTTACCTCACTGCGTATGTGAAAAAAAAACATATGAATATATAAGGAAAATTACACCAAAAAAAGGGTAAACATCAGATTACCACAAATTAGGTGTAATTTTGCCCGGTAAACCGACTTTGATGGAAAAATACTTCAATAAATGAAGTAATTTTCCCCCACTTTTGGAAATTTGCTTAGGAGCAAAGAAAAATAACATATTTCGTGGAACATTACCCCTTATGTTGGTAAAAATACAATATGGTCAATACAAGGGACATGAAATTCTGATTATATATATTATATATGTATATGCATCTGCTATTGATTGGAACACAAAATGTTTTTTTTTAACATTGCATTACATTGTGTCGCTTGATCAAAAATTAAACCCGTTACGAGAATGCATTACATAGCCGTCGATTATACAACGCGCAAGCGTTTGAGGTACGCAGTTTGAATACAAGTGCGGCATCTACATTGATGGTTTCAACGCATAAATGTGAATGGTGTGTTTTTCATTTTGTCTTGCAATAAAGATTGAGGTAAGTTCATTTTTACATTAATTATTGTACTGAGATGATTACCATGTATTTAGCTATGACAGCACACATAAAATTAGACATACACCTGCGTATGATATTAATATGATATAACTGGAACTTAACCTCAATAGCATTTGGCGGTATTGTTGCTACAAGATATGATACATTTATTTAAAGTTTTCAACGTGCAAATGACACGCAGGAATTACCGTATCAAACTTTCAATTTAAACAACAGAAGTCTTCGTTTTGAAGGAGTCAATTCTTTTTTTCTCTTTCATTAAACATTTGGAAATATAAAACGACTAGTGTCTTGCCGTTATTGGAGGCTATGTTTCGTTGCTTAAGTGATGATACAAGTAAAGTAAGGAAGAGGACTATTTTGGTTTTACTCTAGGATTGAATGACAAAAGTAAAGTAGGTATTAAGCACTTATACATGCAAATGTGCAAGACCGCAGTACGGCAAATTGAGTTCAATAGTTAATCACAACATTATTTATGTATACTAGTATTGCGGGAATCGCCAAATATCAAAAACCGGTTAATCGATTTTTAGTAAAATCGGTTTTTAAAATTCAGTTTTTTAAAATCGATTTTCAAAACCAGTTTCAAACTAAAAACTATACGTATTACTTTTTAAAGTGCTGTGTATTTTAAATTCGAAAAACCTATTTAAGGCGCAATCACCTGCTTTTAAAAACCGGTTTTGATTTTGAAAACCGGTTTTACCGGTTACAATTTTTAAAGACGATTAATCACTGCATCCAAACCCCGGTTTCACATAAAGAGGCTTCGATTCGCAGCACTATTATCTACATACAATATATTTTTAAATGCTAAATTTACTAAAAATGTTCAGGATAAATCTAAACTTGGAGAAATTGAGGTGAATACACCGTTGATAATATGCTTGGAAGAAGGTATAAATAAAAATATATTTATTTCATATGTTTTTTTACATTTATTTTTCTTTTCTAGGAAATGTGAAGTCGCATTCTTTAATTGTAGAAAGACAGTTATTAGACCCAACAGATTCATTTCGTTCTGCATTGCAACAAATGATGGCGGCATATTTTAATTTTCATTTGCAGTATGCAAAAGAGGCTTCTAACACATTAGAAGTTCTGCAGAGGTATTTTTTTTTTAAATATACCCTGAACAGGACAACAAAAATAAAAAAGCTCCAAATCCAAACCCAAATTGATAAGATTTTTTAATGTATTTGGTTAGTGAAAATTTATTTTATGGTTACATTCAATTGGATCTTTGTATTATGAATACAACCAATTCTTAGTAACTATTGGCTTTTCTTATCGACCTTTCTCCCAAAATGTTTACTCTTTAAAACATTGCTTATTGAATTTAAAAATTTATTGAAATTATTGTAAACTCTCTGTAATCCAACTAATTAATATATCTTTCAGAAATTACTAAAATTAAATCTAATATTATAAATGGTATATTTGAATATTTAAGTGGAGAATACTGCATTAAGTTCTAAATGACATAAACATGTTATTAGATAACTGAAACTTAATATTTCTGGATGATAAAACAACCTAATCATCAATTATTTCTAATTTCTTTGTTGTTACTCTAATCTATATATTAAAAAAAAAATGTGGTAAAAGTACCCCAAAAATAGATGGCAACTGGGCTACCGCCTATTTTTGGGGTAAATTTGCACCTATAAGGGATTTTTCACATACTGGTGGAATATTCCTTGAAGTGTGTGTAAATCTACCTGAAATTATTCCATTTCCATTAGGGAATATTACTTTAGAGGTGTAAATTTACCAGGGAAAATTACCACACTTTCAAGGAATATTCCACAAGTATGTGAAAAATCCCTTATAGGTGTAAATTTACCCCAAAAATAGGTGGTAGCCCAGTTGCCATCTATTTTTGGGGTAATTTTACCACATTTTTTTTAGGGTGCATAAGCGTGGTTTGTCTTCTTTATATAGTCACTGACTTGGGTTGAATATAAAAGACCCTTACTGATTACAACAAAACATTGAGGGATTCAAAGAGAATCCTGGAGGAGGCACTGCAAGGACATTGAGAATGTTTTGGAATGTACCAAACTCGCTAAGCTATTACATTATATTAAGTATTGAGCTGTGAAGCTCAAACTCTATGTCACACAGCTACCACAGCAAAAATAAAGAATCTTTTGGGATTTTTCCTTACTTGGTGAAAGGCCACTGATCCTATAATCCTTCCTGGATGGTACCAATGGGTTTTCTTAAATATGCCGCCGCCGAGAGGCACCGCCATCGACACTGGCTCGATGCAAATGTACAAAATCGATTTCGGGGCATACATGGTGATTATCCTAGTTAGTTTGATCAAACGTTCGTATTCGTGTCTGAATTTGTCTATCGGTTTATCGATTGCCTCGCCAAATCTGGATTCTGGTAAGATAACTATGACTTCAGCTCTCTGTGAATAGCAAAAAAAAACTAGATCATCAATTCTTCCATTACTGACTGGCCAAAAAATACCTTCACAGCTTTATCCGTATCATTCTCGTAGTATCCAGTGACCATGGTTCTTGTATCTATCGTGTTCAAATCAGCTGCTACACCTCTTGCCGCATCCCCATGCAAATATAGATGTGAGATCAAAGGATTTACCTTCAATAGCAATGATAGAAGTTCCCCGGTCGTAGTGGAAGCGCCCAATATTGCGACTCGAATGGCTTTCTGGTGCAATTTCTCAACGGCTACCTTTTTGCGCAGTACGGCTTGTTTTTCTATCTCACCCGGGGTGTCTTTGACGGGTAGTTGTAACCTTCTCACGCAATCGCGTAAGAATTGCGGTCTTCTCAGCATGATTCTGGTTTTCACGGGAAATTTTTGATCGTAGAGATGAGTATCAGTGCATAATAACGTGTAATTGAGAATTTGTCATTTCGTCTTTGACAGGAGTGAATTTGACAATGTTTGAATCGTTTGAAGTAGGGACGTATTCATCGTTAAAATCAATTAAAATCACAAAAATGTCATATGTAGCGTCGTGATCATAGTATTGATGATATATGGTCAAAAGAAATGTTCCACTGGCGAAATATAGATGGCACCACAAGCTATTCTCTTATGAAACTATATTACCACTACAAATGCACACTCAGAAAAATACTTACATTAATCCAACAAAATATGAATTGTTTGAAAAAATATGATTGGATTAACTATATTTTTGTTTAATTATTCAAAAAAAGATATTCAAATCAAACAAAATTTTATTTTTGGAAATTGTGGTTGAATTAACAATAAAATTTTGTTAGAATTATTGTTTCTGATATTTAGAACGCTATTTATTAAATTAATAAAGAGGTTTGGTTAATCATAACCACTAGAATTGTTATTTCGACAATATACAATTGTATTAATAGCTTAAATTGAACAAAAAATATTTTTAAATTAAACAAAATGTAGGATTGAAAAATAAACAATTATTGAGTTAAACAAAAAAAATGCAACAAAGTGTTTTTTGTTGATTCAACAAAAGAGCATGTTTGACTATATACAACAAAACATTATAGTAGATCCAAACAAGTTTTGGTTAAATTAACAGAAGTATTTTTCTGAGTGCATAACAAATGTGCAAATGTGCAAGTTAATATACACTGATGTCAACCCTGACAACAAGTGTAGTGCACCGAAATTGCATCTAAAGTATGAGTCATTCAACTAACTGCTGCGCAAAAATAACGTAAGAAACATTTTTCAAAACAGTATATTTCTGATAACAAATACAACTTGGTTTAATTTAATATAGAATGTTTAAACAATATATATTGTAAAAATACACATTTATGTCATATCTTAACTTATATCAGACATTCTTCATAATTTATACGAGGTACTGGACAATAATAGATGGCTGCTTTTCATAGCCATATGCTCTACAAAAAAAATATAATATAAATTAAAAAATTGGGAGCATGTTTCTTTAATATACCTGCACTGCTTACATGCCGTGTTCAAAGTGAGAACCACACTGAGAAAAACATTTAATAATCATGAATAAAAATACAATTATCGTAAGTAAAAAATTCAGCTGAATAGAGGACAAAAGCACAGATTACTTAGCACTAGTAAAAAAGATCCTAAACACTGATACTAACAAGAAGTAATCTAAGTTACTTACGGTCTGCTTCATACCGGTAACTTATGAAGTTACTTATGATAATTAAACTGAAGTATTTAAGCCAAAGAATATATGTAGTTGCAGTAAGCAAAGATTTGCCCTTGTCAAGTAGTAGGTGTATTGCTATGAGTGAACTATTCTATAACAGCTATCACACCTTCATAATTAATAAAATTTATTTAGATTACTTGTGATAAGAAGAGAGTATCATTAATGCACGTTCACTAAATATCTGATATATGGAAGGTAATGGTTTGCTATAAATATACAATATACTTACCTTAAATTTGTTCTTCAACTATAGATAGTGTAGGAAACGAGGAAGTTTAGTGAATATTTATTGAGAAGCTTACTGTGTACTCTGTGTGAATAACTGATAAAGTACAAAAAAAAAGTTCCACAAATCTTCGATTATTTATGCAACCGCAACTATAAGTACTGCCTACCGAGCGATGCGTAATTCAAAATTGTTTGCAAATAATTTTTAATTACTATTCAGTGTGCTGTAGTTTCGATTGCATTAATAATCAAAGATTAAATTCGCATTTAATTTGCTAAAGATGGTACAGAATACTTATTACTTAAGGAAAAAAAAGCAGTATTATTAGTAATAGATTTGGTATAGGACAAATACAGTGACTACCTGATATGAATGAAAGATATTGGTTTTACTTTAACAGTTTTTTTTTAAAACAATTTACAACGTAATGACTCATAAAATATATTCCTTAATAATGAAAAAATGAACAAAGCAATAATAAAAGATAAGGTAAATGGGGCCCCCTTGAAACGTTATTTAGTTATTGAAATTATTTAAATCTAAACAAAGGACAGAGAGAAATATGGCTTTGAAGTTACAACTAATGACAAGCAAAGAAATAATATACCTAGGCGGTAAATTTGCGGTTTCTGTTGGTTCTTTGTACTGGGCGTTGTCTCGGCGAGTTCTCTGTCGGCGTACGTGGCGGTTATGTCCGGTGATCGCCTCGAAAACGGCTACTTCGTCCGGGTATCCCTAACTGCAGGTGGCATTTGGACTGTCACTCAGCTAGCGACGGCATCCACACTTTATCTTCACACCAGCGGGCGCAGATATCATCACAATGATGGGGAATTCAAATATCCCACGACGTGGTTTAAAACTGCAATCTTAAAACATCCGATTGCTTATAGGCTCGGTACTTCTTCTTTCGCTGGGATTCTTTATACGGATGGGGCCTTGGGTTAACCCACCCGGTATTTTTAATATATTTGCGTTCCAACTGGCTTACAATGACCGTACTCCTTGGCCACTCTTTTTCGACGACCTTTTCCCACGTCCGTAACTCTTACTTGACGCTAGCACGCGTCTGCGCGCGTAGCTGTTTCGGGGACTATTTCATTACTCCGCCGCATTGGCCAATCAGGAATAGTAAAACAATCACGGGGTGGCAGCAAAACTCAAATAATCATAGTTGTGGCAAGTTGTTAGCTATTTAAGAAAATATATGAGTTTAATAGCGATCAGCATTGTTGTTACTTCTACTAAGCATATGCTGTAGTTAGATACAGTACCAGTAGTTGTAAGTAATACATTACTTACCGCAAATTTGTCAGGTACGCTGTGTAATAGCCGTTAATAAAAGCACTATTTACAGTAACAACTTGCATTCAGGAAACTGGGTTTAGTTGCAGGTATTAGTTAACGAGAATAGTTCCAAGTAAAACTTTATCTATTGTAAATAACTTTTTATCAAGTAAACACTTTACTTAGCCCATTTTTTCACAAGGGAACACCGGCGGGTGTCCCCCTCCGATTTCGATGAAACTTAACAGATCGAAAGAGATACCTTAAAATAAGAGACACGTATTTTTTTTTATCGGCGTATCCGCACGATTTTGGGGTACAGCCCCCTCCAAAGTTTGAACGATTTTTCAATTTTTGCAAATATTTCCTAAATTATAACAGATATTAAATTTTCTTCTTAACATAATTTGCAGCATATTGCATGGCCCTAAGGGTGGCGTCGTCCGTATTCGCAAAAAGTTAATAACGGGGGACGGGGTACCCCGCACCATCCATTTTTTTTACATTTTTTCTTTTTCTTATTCGTTAAAAGAAGGCCGATTTTACATAGAATACGATGATATATAACAAGTTTAGAAAATTAATAATTGTAAAAATAGAAAAATAATAATAAAGCTTCAAAATTAATAAACTTGTCTATTGATATAAATCAAATGAACTATAACACAGATAAGTTTTTATCCTTAACATAATTTCCAGCATAATACATGGTCTCAAGGTAGATATCTTCATAAAAAGCTAATAACGGGGGGGCAGGGGGGGGGGGGTTGTTTACTCCATACCCCCGCATTTTTTTAATAATAAGTTTATTCATTATTCATCAAAAAAAGATCGCTTTTCATAGAAAACGGTGATGTATAATAAATTTAGAAAATTAATAATAGTAATTGTGTGTAAAAGAGTGGATACGTTGAGGAAAGACCTGGGTCCTTTAAAAATCCTGTACAGTTTTGTTTTAACAAAGATGCGCAGTCTACACCCTTGTATAGTATTTGTAATAAACCAGCTATTGTGCGGTGTTCATGGTGCAAACAAAATCTGTGTTTTAAACACTTACACAGACTATCACTACTGTAATACTTACATAGCTTTAATTACTATATGTATATTAATCTTGTTCGCTATTGCAAATACATATATACCAATAATCGCATTACAGTATGTCATGTATTTAAACATTTATAAGCACTATAATGTTTTTCTAATTCTGTTCTATTGTTTCCGAAATGTTATAATCGTTACAAACAGATTAGTTATATTTATGCTCCATTGAATACTTACATTGTACACCTACATTGCACGAAAAACTTGAAATAAAGTAAAAAATATATATGTATGTATTATTTAATCCTTCGTCCTGTGTAGCAAATTTGTTCATATATACGCACTAAAGGATTATGGTATTCTAAGAATGAATAACATTTTATTAAGGAAATATATAAAACGCAGTCACTAACTGCAGTTGATAAACGATTTATATTGCTACCACCGATAAAAGTTTCGTATAGTATATAGTATAAGTTAGTAGGCATGGAAAGGTTTGACCATAGCTTGTCGAGTAGATACAATTCTAAATTAAGAAATATTTAAGTAAGGAGAGCAGTGGAGTAACGATAACAAATAATTGTTGTTAATGTACTATATTATTATTATTACAATTATTTTTATTATTAATTCTCCAAATTTATTACCATTGTTTTCTATGTAAAAGCGATCTTTTTTTGATGAATAATGAATAAACTTATTAAAAAAATGCGGGGGTGTGGGGTACCCCGTCCCCCGTTATTAGCTTTTTATGAAGATATCTACCTTGAGACCATGTATTATGCTGGAAATTATGTTAAGGATAAAAACATATCTGTGTTATAGTTCATTTGATTTATATCAATAGACAAGTTTATTAATTTTGAAGCTTTATTATTATTTTTCTATTTTTACAATTATTAATTTTCTAAACTTGTTATACATCATCGTATTCTATGTAAAATCGGCCTTCTTTTGATGAATAAGAAAAAGAAAAAATGTAAAAAAAATGGGGGGCACGGGGTACCCCGTCCCCCGTTATTAACTTTTTGCGAATACGGACGACGCCATCCTTAGGACCATGCAATATGCTGCAAATTATGTTAAGAAGAAAATTTAATATCTGTTATAATTTAGGAATATTTGCAAAAATTGAAAAATCGTCCAAACTTTGAGGGGGCTGTACCCCAAAATCGTGCGGATACGCCGATAAAAAAAAATACGTGTCTCTTATTTTAAGGTACTCTTTCGACCTGTTAAGTTTCATCGAAATCGGAGGGGGACACCCGCCGGTAAGGGAATGCAGGGAAGGTCAGTGCAGTGTTATTACTCCAATAATACAATGAAAACCTGTTAATTGAAGGAACAAATCTTTTTCCTCAATCCTCATTTAGGTGTCCCGTTCCAGCTGGCTCCAATCGCCCCAGAAAATTGATCGGAACAGCGTAAAAACCATCTGCTGCTCGTTCGGCAATTAATCTCATTAGGGTTGACATTCGTTCAGGTGTCGCGCGGTGCTGGCCTTTCCCGCGTCGCAGGCCTACCTTAGCTGTAAAATATTTAGCGGAATGCCGTCAGGTAGACGGGCGCATTCAACAGGTTTATGTACGATTTAATTTGGTCGTGGAATTTAATCCATTGCGAAAAGCGATTAACGGAAGTGAACGCTTAGTTAGCGGGACAAATCGGTAAATGGTGTGGTATTTAACGAGAGAAGAAGGGTGGGCAATAATTTTCGAAGACGTCGGGATTTGGATGTTGATTAATATAATTGATGTACGTTTCAGGATAAGTTGCTGAGTAAACTGGAAGAGAGTGAACCTGAACTCGCCACGTGTCAAGAGGAAGAAGTAAGTTAATTTAATCATTTATTTATTATCTTCCAACAAATTCGTCAGCTCTATCCCTTCTAGAGTTATGATGGAAAGTTGAAAAGAAATCGTATATACAGGGTGATTCTCAATATATGCGACAAACTTTCGGCGCTGATTCCTGGGGTTATTTTGATCATAAAAGTTCATGAGAACATATGTCCAAAATCGCTTAGTTCTAAAGTTGTACAATGTTTAATAGTAAGTTAACATAATTAATGTTTTTATTATAAATTAACAAAATTAACTTATACTAACTGTTGAAAATGACAGCCCCCAACTGCAATGCAAGCTTCTATCCTCCGTAGTATTGACTGGCGAGTCCGTTCTAAAATACCAGAGGTATTTCGAATTGTTTGAAAAACTGCGATAATACGATTTCTCAGTTAATCGACATTTTCAATGGGAGTCGTATAAACTAATGATTTAAGGTGACCCCAGAGAAAAAAGTCCAAAGAATTTAAGTCTGGAGACCGAGGAGGCCACGCTTGTGGACCTCCCCGTCCTATCCACCTATCTGGATACGTATTGTCCAAAAACTCGCGAGCAACTAAACTAAAATGCGCTGGAGCACCGTCATGCGTAAAATACATTTGTAATCTTAATTGCAACGGAACTTCTTCCAGCAGTAGGGGTAGCTCCTCTTCAAGAAAATAATGTGGACCTATCAAGTCATCTCCAACAATTCCGACCCACACATTGACAGAAAATTGATATTGATGACGGGCATTCACTAGTTCGTGCGGATTTTCTTCGGCCCACATGTGATTATTATGAAAATTAATAATCGCATTTCTATGCTCTTGGCTCTAATATTTGAGCCAAATAGTCAGGATTTTGTGTTGCATCCATTGACAAAAAGCCACTCTTTGGGGAAAATCTGCCGGCAAAAGTGCCTGCACTCGTTGAATGTGATATGGATACAACAGTTGATATTCTCCAAACTGTGGCCTGACTAATGTTTAAAGCAAACGCAATTTTTCTGGTGCTTGTAGTAGGATGTTCAATTTCATTTAGTACCATTTCTTCAACTTGTGGAGTTCTCACTGTAGATGGGTGCTCGTTATCAATCGTTCGTTTTTTTAAATTTCCCGTTTCACTAAGACGTTGGTGAAGACGGGCAAATATTGAATGATGCGGGATGATACGGTTCGTGTATCGTTCTTCATAAAGACGTCTAGCAGCACGCGAATTTCCATTGGCAAGACCGTAAACGAAATGCATATCACACATCTCAGCATTCGTGTAATTCATTTTAGAAAACAGAAACTGGCAATAAACTGAATGAATACTCTGACAACTATCGACAAATATTGAAATGAGAAATAAACAATTCCCTCTCAACACAATAGTTTTTGAAGAACCAACTGTGATATTATATCGTGTTAGGCATACTTCATAATTTATTATTAAACATTCACTAACTTTAAAACCAAATCGTTTTGGACATATACTCATATGAACTTTTATGATCAAAATAACCTCAGGAATCAGCTCTTACAGTTTGTCGCATATATTGAGAATCACCCTGTATATACGAAAATGAAAATATCTCAAAAACGGTCGGGTTTAGGGATAGGGAACCTTCATATAAACTAGTTGCAAATAACTAAAAAATTATATTATTCCATTTAAAATAAGAAAGTTGATATCAACACCCTGTATACCGAAAGTACTATAAAATTGAAAATATTTTCCTTAAATAGATCATAGTAGACCATGACTACACTGCAAGTTCCAAAATCAAATTTCTACTAGAAGTTCAAAAAATCTAATGTCCCAGTTCTGTATATTTAAATTGGCCCCTTTAGAAAGATATATTTTAGTTATTTTCCAAGAATGGTATATATTTTTAGAAAATCCTGTAGATTAGAAAAGTATTTTCCTTTAGTTATCAACGAAAATCCGTTTTATTTGGGTTGTTTTCTAGTGGATCGTAATCGTTTCCTATAAAAAAAAATACGATTGTTATCTGATAGCAATTATTTTTTTTTAATTGTCTGTTTACTTAAGTGAATGGTTTTGTTTTTTTACTTAAAATACTACTACAAATATGATGTATTTTTCAGGAATAACTCCTTTATTATATTTACTATTTCATTTTCATCATTTTGACCGTAAGAAACATAAATGGTAGTTCATAATAAATAAAAGAATGGTATTTTTTACGCTTTATTACTATAATCAATAAATAATAAATATTCTTAAACGCAATTTTTATTATGTGGAAGTGTCTAATATGCAACCGCCATCTACATATTCTAATTTCAATAGCTGATCTTTGCTGGCCGTCTGACTCATACACTTGTTTTAGATTTTCCTACAGCGATAGTAGGAAAGTCGCTTCGACATTGAATTATTGTTTTGTGTTATTGTTGTTATTGTTGTTTTGTTATTATTCTACTTTAATTTTTTCTCACTTCCAGATAGAACTATTGAATTTGTTACTTTTATTTTTACATATTTCTACTTTTGTGTATCTGTCTTGTTTGTGCTTTTAAAAAGTTAATGGAAAACCTTTTCAGTAGTATTTGAATATCACAAAACTCTATCAACTCAAATGAGTCATGCCCAATCGATACTTCTTTCCAATTACAGAAAGAACCACCACAGTTATAGTAAAAATCAGATTATCCACCTTTCGTGTCAAACTCATAATTTTTTTTCGAACCTCATTCCAATTATCTGCACTCGATCTTCGCAACATTATACTTAATGCTTACGCAAATATCGTGTGCCAACTCGAACTTGTTAACAGTTCGCAACCGATTTCGACCGATTACAGAGAATAATTAACCCGATTTTTTTTTCCCCCCTTTTATCCTCTCATTTCTAGTGCGTGATTTGCATACACGCCAAGGCCACCATGCAAACAGCGCCCTGCGGCCACCAAGTGGTCTGCAGGAAATGCTTCGTGAAGACGATCCAGATAGCGGTGTCCCAACGACTGTTGCCCTTACGTTGCGTCATATGCAGGGCGAAAATACTTAGATTAAAGGTGAGTTCTGCTGGTAGATTCATCAATGGAACGCTTCTGTTCTTTCTTCTTTCATTGGGGCAACACCGACAGACTGGTCCATTGTTACCGCAATCCGTTAGTGGATATTCGGTGAATTCGCGAACTTCTTCGGTGCCACAATCCGATAGCCTTTACAGCGTCAGCAGTGGAGGTTCCTCCATCTCTTCTACGTCGTGTTCTTCCGATGGTACTGGCATAGCGCCGTGTTGCGGCGGACATTGTCTCGGGGCTTATCCCAGACAGCCTACTGGGGCTTTGAGGAAGTCCCAGCAACACGCCATGAAGATTAAATTGCAAGAGTACAATCGGGGAGAGAAGGCTGTTGTTAATCGTTTGCCTCCAATAAAGGAACTACCGGCTTCTAGTCCTTCACATAACATCCAACCAGCGTCTACAAGAATAAGGTAGGCAAAATGCGTAACATTCCCTTTTCTAAGTCCTCAATAACTTGTTTAAATAATTTCCTTATGTCTTAAAACTAAGCAACCAATGTTTGCTTCGATATATGTTTTACCAAACAACAAAGTTTTGGCTGTTATATCGAATCCATCATGATATGAGTCGTAGCTCTTTTGTTTTCCATTTTAGGATCATACTATTATAACAATATTGTGTGCAAAACCTAGTTTTCTATCAATTGGTGACAAAATATACAGGGTGATTCATTGAAAAGAAAAAACAAAGTTATCTATTATATCTCATAAACGCGATTTTCAATTGTTTTTCTGTGTGTGTTCTCCATCGACCTTTCACATATTGCACATCTCTCTCTCTCCATTAATTGAGCTGTGTTACACTTTATTTATGAAAACTAAATTATTACAAATCATCCCAACCCCGTGCTCCACCTAAAAAAAATGGTACTACACGAGGCTACCTATTCTAAGTACTATATGGGTTCCGTAACAATTGAAATGTTCCTACACTAACTAAATAATTTCCCTATGTTTGTGTTACACTGTATTACATTATCATTACCGCAACATTTAAAGAGTTTTTTTGTCTGCTTTCACTTTATATACAGGGTGTATCAGATATAGAGGTAAATATAATAATATGTAGCAGCTGTAATCATATACAATCAAAAAGTCTTATTGCACAGGGGATCTATCTGTAAGCATGAACGAGAAAAACAATATTCTATAAATGCTGTGGGCTAGAGCCGCACCTGTGCCCAACCTAAATGCTGTCCCGAGTATACCCCCCACTAACCACTATCATTCAGCCATTACCGCTGTTAGTTTTGTGTGGATCTCCGCTTGGAGTGCAAGCCACTTCGAACATTTTATTTAAATTCTTCCCGTCTCGAAAAAACGATCCTTTTCAGGACCATCATGATTTCATATAAAGAAAATCTAAGCTTGATGCATCGGCAAAAGTGCGGGAATGTATAGATTCATTTTTGCGCGACATCATAGTAAAAAGGCGTCTTTGCAAATTTTCTGTATCAACATTTATTTCTGTGTAATTCGATTCAATTCATTTTGCGTTATATGATTAAATAAATCCAAAAGAAATAACTCAGATTCATGTGGTACCGTTTATTAACAACTAACTCTCGATTCGACAAAGCAAAAGAAAAATATTTACGTTTTTTGTAACTAATGAAGTCGCATATCCGGTGAAACTCGAACGTCTTATCAGGATATTAAAAATAATACTTTGTAGACTTACGTGGAATGCTCTTAACAAAAAAGGAATGTTTATTTTATAAAAAGAAGAAATTTAAAATGCCTCAGTTTTGCTATTTTTACAAGGGTCTTTATTTATTCAGAATGACGTTAAATGAATTTACGACATACCATTAAGAATAATACTAAATGAGTGCAATGTATTTATACATAATACCACGTTTAGCGGGTGCTTAACATGACGTTTCCTTGCATCAGGCCCGGACTAAACAATTTTTGGCTCTAAATTTTACTGTTTTTTATTCTTTAATGATGAAATTCGGTTTCGGTGGGTTTGTGCTTTATATGTCGTGTAGTTAACACCCAAGCAAAATTTACTTTTTTATTTGATACCCCCTGTATAATAAAAGAAAGTTTCCAACATTGCTAATTTAGTTTAGTTGATTGTGAGATTCTGCGTATATCTATAACGCTTGTGAGGTTGTCTGTAAATCTGTAAACATTCACAATACATGCTTACAGTATTACAGATAATTTTCGAGACGCTACAAAGGTGCATAGAATCGTACCATAAGTTATCAAAAACGTCCATAAGACTGTGTCATTAAGTTTTATTAATGCTTTTACCAAACGTTGTGCCATATCATTTGCCAAAAATACAAAATCTTAATAAGAACAACAATGGCCTCCACTTAATTTCGATCACCCTGTATAAATAAAAATTTCCAGATGCGCTCAGAAGATAGTCACGCAACTGGAGACAGTTCCGCTCATAGGAAAGCACGGCAAAGGTTACAAATACGAAAAATTACCACAAACGGACGAAGAGGAGGACAGCGCCACCTATACAAAGAAAGAGTACAACAAGAAATGGTGGTCAGAGCGCGTTTGGTGCGACAGAGGCAAGAGCGAAGAGAGAGACGATAACAAGAGGAACGAATTGACGGAGAAAGAGATGGAGATGAAACAGAAGACGATCGCCACGTCGAAGCAGCAGGATAGGCAACCGGTGAAGATCACTGTAAACGCCGAGGAAAAGAAGGAGCATAAGTTTTAAAAAGAGTTTGTTTTTAATTAATTTTTGGTTTTGTACGTATGTGTAAAGGTGGCTGTGTCAATTATGGAAATGTCATTTTTTTGACAGCTGCCGCGTTTGACAGGTGATCCTGTCAAAAACCGATTTTTAAACCAATGACAGGTAAACGTTATTATAACAAAAAAATAAATCAAAATGTACGTTGTTCGGATAATTTAGGGTTTAGAAGCTAATATTTGACATGTTGAAAGTCAATTGCGTTAAATCATAACGACGGAGAATTCAAAACCAAAATACATCTCTGTTTCTCTCTCTATTTTAATGAAATTAAATAAAAACAAAAAAAATACATCCCTATGGATTAGTTAGAGTCAATACTACGCACAATAAATATCAAAACAAAACACCGGTTTGGGGGAAATATCGTAAATGAAATACAGGGTGGTTTTGAAATAAGGTGAAATATTTGACGGGGTATTAGAGCATGATAAACTAAACAAAAAAGTCTTAATAAACTTTTTAGTAACTCACACCCGTTACTGAGAAAATTAAGGTATATTTACAACTTATTTCCATAAGCGAATATTTGTAAAGAATAACTTAGAACTCAGAAAAATAAGGCATATTTACAACTTATAGTAATCTCGCAGTAATATTTTATTCTATTTGGAATTCATAACGACTGTTGTCGCGATAGAATGTGAATCGAGACCATTTTGTTATAAAATGAACATATTTCAATCTATAACATCGTAACAACGAGATAACCAACAAAGGAGCTGCTTTCACAACTAATAAGAATCACTTCAATTGTTTTCAGCTCGATCGGCGATATACTGATTTGGTGGTCCCCTTGTATGCTATAAATTTACATTTTTCTTAGTAATAGTGATTGGTAATATCAAATATTATACATATGGTCACAGAATTGTTCCACTGGCGAAATTATAGATGGCACCACTAGTATTTTCTATTGTTCTGCATTCGTAGCGGTGATATATTTCCATAAGCGAATACCGTAAAGTGGGGCAATTCCGATCAGTTTTATGTACTATTTCTGAGCTGCAATTATTATTATTGATCGAAAAAAAATTGAAAAAAATTATATATAATCATACATCTTTTAGCTACACATACCATCATGTATATTAACCCAATGTATTAAAACACTATTTTTTTAATACATGAAGCGTGATCGGTTTTGCGCCATAATAGGGGGCAATTCCAATCACCCATCTATTTTCTTATAAAAACCGATTTGAAAGCTACACGAGGTAAATCCAATAACAAAAATTTGAATTTAAAAAAAGGAAACTTACGGAAATAACAGAAAATATGTATTACAGAAATAGTAAACAGATAAATAATAACATAAACTATAATAATTCTATAAACTAAAACTAAAACAAAATTTCATTCAACGCGCTTCCCTCTCAGTTCAAAAACGTAGTTTCCCCTTCTATGACCAGCTGGATAATTTGATTTTTGGAAATTTCCTAAATTTCGTCAACCTGGAGAAATACAAAAGTCATCTTTTCTCTTCCTTAGAAATTACCGGTTCTTTAAAGTATTCTGAAGTAATAATAATAATAATAATTCATGCCTTCGCATCCCCAAACAGCTTTCGCCAATTACAGGGTAATGAATATGGCACTCCATTGTTTTCTTATGCTTTCATAATGGATGAAGTGCTCTATTTTACTGTCCTGATAGCGCTTTGGAGGTATTTGGGGTTATATTGCTGTCTTCCGCGAGGCCATATTTTTTTTTATAGTTTCTCACCATAATTTTCAATAAAACCAACGTAGAAACATGCGTATGTCATATTTCTACGTTGTTCTATGAGCATGTTCTTTGTTCTTTTACTTTTCAAACTGATCAGTATTACCCCATGAGGTGTTAATTTTCCCCTTACTCCCTTGTTATTCCAACACTTTCATAAAGTCAAAAAAGGAAACGGTGAAGAATGAATGACAATTGATTCTTTTCACCTTATTCCTTTTCGAAAATTCGCTTAGTCCTAGTGGGATTCCCCAGTCGTAGTTTGTTTCCGTCTGTATGAAATATTACTCGTTGTCATTCCATCGGAAATTATTTTTTTAACACAGGAAACTTTAATGCAATACTTAAAAAGCCAGTTAGTTATCTATGTTATAAACAAAGTTTATTAAATGACTGTATTGCAAAACTTTCTTATCCTTTCCATAGTTGCCAGACTAAATAATTGCCAGGAAAATCAGGATTGATCGATTTTACCCCATGCGATCGAAATTGTCCCACTCTACGGTACTTGTGGTGCCATCTATATTTCGCCAGTGGAACATTTCTTTGACCATATGTATACTACATAGTATAATATTTGGTAATACTTATGAGAAAGTTTATTAGAACTTTTTTGCTTAGTTTATCATCCTCTATCTCCCTGTCAAATTTTATCCCCTATTTCAAAAACACCCTGTATAATATACAGGGTGCCATTAAAAAAGTTATGCCAAAACGACTGTATTTTCAATTAAAACTTATAATATGCATACTTATAAGGGCGGTTCTTTGAGTGTCAAAATTCGAGTTTTAACACCTAAAATCTGACTTTTCATAGATACTTGGTAGGAGGAATGGTCGAGTACACATGTTCAAATATATATACATAAAATATTTTTTTTATTGAATATGTTCTGTTTAATATTACGCACTTTCGGAACACTCTGTATATTTGGCAATGCGTATTTATAATTTTCAATAAATTGAAACAGCAAATTTTGCCCGTCAACTATGTTTGAACTTTCGAGATTTATACACGGGTGAGTGACGTAAAATGACGTTTAATGGACGTAGATATTACGTCATATTGACGGCTTTTAAACGTCATTCCGCTACCTGGGAGCGGATCATTCGTAAAAATAATTTTACGGTGTTAAAATTGCAACGAAAATGATACAAATGAAAGTTATAGGCATTTAAAAGTGCTGCTTTATGGTTAGACCTTGATTCGAACCTCTATTTTCAAGGACATTTGGAAGATCAATAAAATTTGACGCTATTTCGAAGTGTGAAGCTGAAGAATGCTACCAGTTATGCTTGAAATCACCTACACATCGAAAATAATGTTAACTTACTTAAATCCTTACAATATTTATTTAAGTCATCTTTTTTTCGACACAGTATGTGAAGAAAAGTTAAATAATCATTTTTCAAAGGGGTGTTTCACCCCCTTATAATTAATGTTTCTCCTCCTACCAAGTTTCATCAAAATATAAATTCGACACCCTCTAAAAAAAAAATGTGGTCACTCAACACCCTGTATATTACACAGATTTTGTATAATCTCACGCAAATTAAAAAAAGAAATTGCATAAAATTTAATTTCGCTTTTCGACACCTCTTCAAAATTAATATATTTAATATACAGGGTGACCTATTCAAATGGCTTAATTTAATAAAATATATATATCTGCGCTGCAAGTATTATAACGAAATATATCAAAAAAAAAAAATAAATAAAACATTCATTCATAGCTTATTTTAAATCTAAAAATATACCCTGTGTGTAATACGTGGGACAAATTAAAAAAAAAAGAAAAATGAAATACATTTACTTAAGTGCCAAATAGTCTTAACCTCGAATAATAAGGTATGACGAGTTATTTTTACCGCTTAAAATAAGCTTTTGTTTCTATCATAGAATTCATGAGAGGAGATGATAATGAAAACAGAGGAACTTTAAGCAATATATAATAAATAATTTGTATATAAAAATAATAATAGACATGTTAAACATACAAAAGCAAAATCAAAATATTAAACACATAAAAATATTTATATAAGCCTAGATTATTTTTGTACGGGTGTCCCAATGTGGACTGGATATCTTTTTTCATGTTAGAAAAACAGATGTTTTCTAGTATTGCATAATTGCATATATTTTAAACCATGCAGAGTGTACCACTACAAGCAGATTAACGTTAATATGTACTATCACAGACAAAAGTCTTGACTCAAGTTTAACATAAATAGTTTCTTCAGTATTCCAAAATTCTCTCTTTAATTTTGAGTCAAGACTTTTGGCTTCGATGGTACCTACTTTAATTGTGACATTTTTAAATTTTATGCCAAGCATTTCAATCCTATATAATCTATAAAATAACGTTTTTATTATGATTTTTTTTTATTTCATTCACAACATTGAGGTACAACCATACAACACATTTTTTCTTTATACTTGGTTTACTCTACTGGCGTAAAATTTCTTCTCTCTCACTTTAATACACCCTGTATGGTTGAATAGTTTTGGATTGTACCATGTTTGATTGTATATCCCAGTAAACTAAATTCAAATTTCCCGCAATTATATTCAGTAACTTCAACTTAAAGGTATTCAAATAACTATTAATCTAACACAAAATCGTAGGTAATTTTATGCTTTAATGTTGAAGTTACTAAAAATGATTGCGGGAAATTTGAATTTGGTTCACTGGGATGGAATCAATTATCTTAATTCTTCAAATCAGTGGGGCACCCTGTATACAGATAGGTAAACTTCACTTCGGAAGAAAAATAAATGAAAGGAATAAAGTTTTGAAATACAAAAAGAAAAAAAAATCGTATCTTCTGGTCGTATGTGTGACAACTTTTAAAATATTTTTATATTAAACGAAGGAAACTTCGTATCGGAGGGGACTTTCTTATGATCTCAAAAAAAAAAAAAAAATGGAAAAAATACAGTGGTTCGAAAATTGTTCGTTCTGTTAAAATAAATTTACATGAAATTAAAATTTGAAAATGTGTTGAAATGTTGGAATCATATTTAGTTCCTGATATTTTTTTTATATACAGGTATTTTGCGTAAGTGGTTCGTTAAAAATTTATGATGTACCCAGTGAACAAAATTCAAATTTCCCGTAATGTATTCATATATTAACTTTAATACAAAATTCTATGTAATTTCATGCTTTAATGTTGAAGTTACTAAAAATAATTGCGGGAAATTTGAATTTGCTTCACTGGGTATTATTTACATATGTGTGAGATTTTGACACCATTAACTGTTCAATTGGAACTATAAATATGAAATACTTTAACCAAAATGTACGTCAACTTTGTTATTTTAAATAGAATGACATATTTTTTTTTTCATTTTTGGATTCTACAACTATAAATTCGTGAGTGTTCATTAACTATTTTTCTATAGCTACATTTTGCCGTTTTTGAGTTATTTTGGATTTTTTTTAGAAATCAATATCTCGGTTAATACTGCAAGTAGAAAGTTCTTAATTTTATAGATTTATTAAAATTATTTTGCTACTCCTAAAGTATATTATAAACAAAAAGATATATTAAAATATAGAGAATTTCAAAACACATTCTCAAATTTTAGTTTTATCATCACTTAAAATATGGATATTTATCAATTAAATTCACATGGTTGTCATTATATTGTTTCTTATTAGTAAAACTGCTGATGAAACAATTTAATTCGCTAAAATGTATGAATTCTTTTGATCGACTCTGTATTCGTGAAAATAATGGAGATAATTTTTCCGAGCCACTGTAATCCAATAACCCCAATCACGCAATATTCATAAGAATTAAGCTCGTCATTTAATCTTAACAACTTCGCTTTTTAGACAGAGTTTTAACGTGGATCTTCTTATGGTAATAACATTCTCTTTAAGTGTGTTAGAAAATATTATACAACATCTTACTGAATAATGATATAATTAAATAATAACGATAGAAAATACTACTTTAATTAATAATGATAATAATAATAATAACGATAAGAAAAATAAATTATATAACAGAGTTAATACCAAATTCATTAATAATCATTGTGTATAGAAAATACGTAGGTATGATAATAGTATTTATAATTAATTAACATCTATTCAATTACCGATGTAAAAGGACTAGATGACAGGAAAATAAGTTACCCTCACTACTGTTTCAAACAAGTCACGATAAACCCAAAATACATATCAATAAAATCTAGATACCTAAGCACTTTATTTAAAATAATACAATGGTAATATGCAAAACTACTTGTTTCCAGATTTAATAAATTCACAAAATTTTACAGCAAAGAAGTTTTGCGTTTTAATTTTTTGGAATAAAGAAAAGTTAGACAACCGTTCAATACAAACCCGTAAACGAGGTTGCATAACTTCCAGCATAATACGTCAGTTTGATATATACAGTACTCGCCAAAAGTAATCGTATCAAATGGAAAATAGAACGGCCATTGAGAAATTGATTTTCGCACTACGGATTTGATTGCAAACTAATACATCCTAAATTTATTTAAAGTCCCACTCCTTTTCCACCTATAAACATATTCTAGCCAATAAAATTTAGATCTGCAGTTTGGAATAGAGAGGACGGATGTCACAAAATGCTATATCTGAGAAATCAGCCATTGTTTATAAGTGACCTTGCGACATGCATGTTTAATTCGATATTGTACTCTTGTGAATAATCCAATTTTATCAGAATCTTGTTTAACATTCGTATTAAGACTTAAGCAAGCTTTTTCGATTTGCTTTAAAACAATAAAGATAACGTAACATTAGTAAAATGAACAGGGACATCAGAAAAATAATATGAAAAAAATAATAATATTTATTTTCCATAATTAAAAATACAAATTAAACTTTTAACTGATATTTTCTTTCATCCCAATATAGAAAAAAAGTATTTTTATTGTCATCAAACGACATTATACTTATTTTAATATTTTTATGTAGTGGAACCACGTTTTTATACAAATACGTCTTATATTTCTGAAGGAAAAGCAATCACGTGATTTAGGTAGATTGAACTCGAACGTTTGCGAGTGAGTAGAGCAAAATAAGAATCCAAAATCGGCGCGAAAAATAATACTTTGAATGCGCCATCAATTCATCAATAGAAGAGCTTTTTCCAGACCTCATTTCCTAGATACCGTCACACTGAAATAAGATTCCAACTTTTACATCGGTAAGTGAATCTAGAATGCTGTAATTTTTATCAAAATGTGGCAATAATTCTCTATATTACTTAAAATTAGAATAAAAGAATAAACCGTTTATTGATTTGTAAGTTTATAAAATATAAAAATGATGAAATATGAATAGAATAACATGTTACGATAAATAGGTATTTTAAAATGCTGAAATTATTATAATTAGTGTTTATAAGAAGAAAGAGTATTTGAGAATCGTCGATGCAAATTGTGCAAATTCCAAAAGTATGTACTAATAACGTATTATATGAATAGAAAAATTTAGTTTTGTAAAAGGGATTTTCCCAAAAAAAAGTTGTAAAACCTAGTAGGAGAATATTATACAGCAGAATAGCGAGAAAAAAACACAAAATATTGTAAATTATGTATGATACAACGCAAAAATTGAAGGGAAATAAAGTTTTATGTATGTGGCGGAGTTCATTTATTCCTTCTTTACTCAATAAATTGATTTTACATTACTTATTCCAATTTGAAATAGCGATAATACAAAATATATCACTTCAGAATCCTTTTAATTTCATTTGTTATAACATCTATTGTATCTTCTCGTGAAGTTCCTGCCAGCATCATTCCTATCCAGAGATGTTTCACATTGATAACCCCCGTTGAAGTTTATCATGAGGTAATCTTGACAGTTGGTAACCCCGTCGGAATTACAATCCTAAATATGTGAAATGATGTTAATTCAACTTTTTTTTTTTTGTTTAGGGTTAATTCTTCAATTTAAAATTCTTTTTTTATGTGGGTATACGGTAATCTAAATATTAAATACATTAGAAAATGTCTAACATCTAATTTATAGCCAAATTTAAATTTCCCGCCACAATTTTTAGTTGATTCAATGTAAAGGCATTAAAATAACTATTAATGTAGTAAGTACAAAATGGTGGATAATTTTATGTTTAAAAGTTGAAGTTACTGAGAATAATTGCGGGAAATTTAAATTTGGCTATTAGGGATATTTTCTTTTTACGTTTGGGCACCTTCAAATTTCCTTTACAGTAACGAGCCTTATTTTTGTGCGTTACACTATTTGGGATTTTACTTATACCATTGTTGGTATGTGTCTAAATAAAATTTTGATTACCGTATACCCCATTAAAACCAATTTTAAATTCGAAATTCAAAAAAACTTTAAAGAAAATGAAATTTAACAAGAAATATAAGCGTGTTAACTTACCCTAGCATATTTTTCCAAATAATTTGTGATGAGTCTTTGGGCGCAACCTAACTGCAACGCGCAATCTTCAAAAGCTAAAATCAATAAGTACAAAATTTTAGTACAAAATAAAAATGTTTAAAATTAATTTATTTAATAATTTTTGTGTTTTGTTTTTGATCTGTCCTAATAGCCAAATTAAAATTTCCCGCCACAATTTTTAGTGAATTCAACGTGAAGGTATTAAAATAACTATTAATGTAGTACAAAATGGTGGGGAATTTTATGTATCAACCTTGAAGTTATTAAGAATAATAGCGGGAAATTTAAATTTGGCTATTAGGGTGGATTACATTCAAAGCCCAGATATTTGCACAAGTATTCAGGATTTCCTAAAAAAAATAATAGATATCTGCTATGCATCTTGAACACATAATCTACAAAAAGAAAATTCTCTAAACTTATATTTACTTGGCAACACTGCCAATTTTTATTAACCAAAAAATACAAACTGTAAAATATGAATTGAAAAAAATATCACAGAAACCATCACAATGACAATTACACAATATCTTAAAATGTCACCAAACAGCTTTGAGATTGATTAAAATTTGTTGAAAGTTCAAAAAGATTGTCAATTCCGCTCCTATAGATAATAACAGGATGTAGGTATATGCCGTGTGTTTGTAATGAGGGTTTGAACTAAGTCAGTGTTACTATGCTATTGGTGGTGATATTTGATATAAATATAAACGGTTTGAAAAAAAAATATAAGATAAATAAACGAAGAAAAATTACAACACGAACGACAATGTCACTAAATGGCAAGAAAATTGATTTATTGTATGAAATTTGTATGTAGCTAACTTCACTCATTAAATCGGTAATAAGTATAGATAATTTTTTCCAGAAAACAGCTTTTTTATCACGACAATCATTTTGAATATCATGTACTTATATTAATACGTACCCTACAGTAAGTGCTTGCCTATAATTTCAACAGTATCTTTGAATGATTACAAAAATAGCCATAGAGTAGGTAAGTATATTACTTAATTATTTTCATAATACGCTATGTGTATGCTATTAATATTACTATAACGTAAATAAACTATAGCATGATCTTGTCTTGATCATGTCTTTAACTGTCTAATCTGTGTCCTCTGTTTGTATAAAGGCATCCTTCTCTATCTTTTACGATATTGTCGTATGTATTTATCTATAAGAATTGCTTTGTCAACACATTTAACCCCAACTAATGTTTCGTTAATATGTTATCTGAAATGACAGCTGTTATTGTCCTGATTTATTTGCATTTTAAACAGTTTTCTAACTTTCGCTTAAATGTAGTTTGAAATTGGGGTTATAATCAAAGTTATTTGAATTAAAAGCTCTGTATACTTGAAAATGAACCCATGGTACAGATATATTAAGTATGCTCGAAGTGAAAATGTGAATGTGAATGAAACCTCGTCATAGAAGCTATCAGTTGTCAAATTTTACTAATGCACTCCAGTAAAAAACTTGGACAGTTAACAGCTCCTATGACGTGATTGGGAATAGCAGCAGAATAACGTTATCGTTTCAAACATATTAGTAATTTTTTCTTGAACTATTTATCGAGAAACACACCTCCAGCTCGTTCTACATCATCTTCAGGTAAGACTTCTCTTCCGGCGTCGATCCAAAACAATCGGCTGATCTTAAAGGTCCGCAATAACCCTTGACGCACCCCAATTTCATGTCGCAACCAGTGGCGGCGGCACACAGACACCTCAGGCATTTCGGAGTTAAATTCGACACGTATTTTGTCGCACCTTCGAAATTGTAAGAGGAAATAACATTACAACAGGATATAAACAAACTCATTCATTACAAATTTATTTACGTGTACATATGTACGTGACTATTTTTAACACAATGTCGTGTTTAGTTGTTGAAATTGTCTATTAATTCGTGAGAAAAGAAAACGATGCACGGTTTCTGAGAAGAGCATATAGGTATTTATCACGGAATGTTACAAAACTGGTTTTCCCGCAAATTAAATGGAAATAATTTAATGAGGCTAAAAGATGGTTATTTACGTTAAAGGTCAAGATCGATAGAAACATGGTCGCTTTTTCTGTGATTGTCAAAAAGGTAAAATTAAAATTAGGTATATTTTGTATGGATTGAAAGTATCCTTGCGGGATTAAGAAGTTAGATTTACACCATAAAAAAGGTAAGGCGAACCAGTTAATAATACAGTTTCCTTATTATTCTACCATATTTAAATAGGAGTTATTGTAATAACTGTTTGCGTTAGTATAAAAAGAAAGCTTACATTTGAAAAATGCAAATTTCCTGCGTATGTAATCTTACCTGATTCTTGTTCAGATTGACCACAAACCGATATGAATAAGGAGAATGTAATAATAAAGAACACAATCATCACACTGTATCCCTTCCCATTCATTTTATCATATTTTATTCCGTTCAAAACGTTTAAAAGTCACTATCACACAGTCGAAAATATGTTGATGCGTTCAAAATACCATTTTAACAATGAAATCTCATAATTCTTGAATCACAAACACGGGTATTCCAACCGTAACTAATTTTCTAAGGTTAAGATGCGTATACCTTTACTCGTTATGTTTATATTTTACAGCTGTAAATAAACAAAATGTTCTTTTTTTCGCTAAAAGATACACACACAATTTTTATTTTTCTATGCACTCAATGATACGTTAAAAACCGGATAGTTTTCTTTAGGCAACTGGCGCTTGTGATAGCGTTGTACATTGCAGTTGATTACTTATTCCAAAAAACTCGTTCTACGTCTGCTTTTTTTAATGTAAAAATATCATCACTATATAGTAAATGCGGTTAGCTAGTAAATGGTGAAAACCGCAGTTGTTATTCATACAAATCCTGTATTTTGTTATGTAAAATAGTAATATTGTAAAATAGTTTTAGGCATTCCATATATTATCTGGGTAAACCACAAAACTGTAACTATAATAAATAATAGGTTGTGTGCTGGTTGGATGTAAATCAGTTCCAAGAATTTTATCGGTGATAATACATATATTAGAGAAAGTGTTGGAAAATTCACATTTCTTGCGTAATAAAATTATTGGGTATATTACTATTATGGCACAAATGTATAATTTCTTTTCCATGAGTATTCGTATTCGTACATGTTGTGGTAACACTGAACTTATACTTATGAAAGTACTGTACTATGGGGTAACGAAAGCTGTAACACGTAGATGTAATCGCTCCTAATAAGATATTCTTAAATAGATATTAAAACATAATAATCAGTGTATTATTAAACCTACTACAACAGTACATATAAAAAAATAGAGAACTGTGAAAATAACAAGAGCCTTATTTTGTTTATAAATTGCCCATGGTTTTAGACAAATGTCACAAATGGGTATGGAAATATTATAGGTATATATCTCAAAGTGATCCTCAAGTTGTAGTGTTAATATCAACAAGGCCGACTTGAATGATTCAAAAGATTTATTTTTATTGCAGCAATAGCATATAATAACGGCAATCTTTTTTTTATTAAATAAACTGTATCGGCACAGCCATAAACTTGAAGTTTAGTTCGCAAATGGGAATTGAGATGGCGCCATTATGATTAAAAGGTAAAAATTTAAAAATTAGAAATAACCAAATACCACGTTATGCTGCCGCCCATGTTTTCTGGGTCATTTCGAAGCAGCAATTGCGCTAAATACAAAATATTCACGAATGATTTAAATAGACGCCAGTTGAAATATATCGGAAACTGCGTTGGTTTTTTTTTTTGCAGAAAACTGTAATTATTCTTCGCAAAACTGTAATTTTTGACGTAATCAAACAACAAAATATCGAAAATCATGGGAACAGAATTCCCAGAATGTTTGACTTGCTTCGTTGTGACAGCATTTGATCGACCTTGGCGAATTTCAGAAGTAAAGCGGGCACACCCTATTCCGTGGGTATTAATGTTCCGTGGAAATAACATGAAATTGTTTTTTAATATGAAAAAATTAATTGGTAGAATAGGATGTCGATTCCAAACTTTTCTAAAGGAATATTATTGTTGATTACTTTCTATTTGTGAAAAAATTAATTGGTAGAATAGGATTTCGATTCCAAACTTTTTTAAAGGAATATTATTGTTGATTACTTTCTATTTGTAGTGCTTTTCTTTAATGAATTAACAATGTTGTTTTATTACACACTCTTGTTGCAATTATATTTTAGATATGTGAAATATGCATTTTAGGAAGTGAATTGAATATTTGAAGTGTTTAATATATTGCATAGGTTGACAACTATTGTAAGATAATTCTAGATTGTTCTATGATGTAGTTTACAGTATGTCATAGGTTGAAATGATCTATAGTTTTATTAAACCATTTTTTAGAAACTAAAGGTGTTAATGAATGAAAACATTAAAAATACCCAACAAGATACTTCCCTAATAGCCAAATTTAAATTTCCCGCAATTATTCTTAGTAACTTCAACCTTGAAACATAAAATTACCTACAATTCTGTACTAAAGTAATAGTTATTTTAATGCCATTATGTTGATTTCACTAAAAATTGTGGCGGGAAATTTAAATTTGGCTATTAGGCTTAACTTGTACACTCTATACTCTACTTGTGTTATGCCTGTATATTTCGCGCGTGTGTTTCTATCTCTATGTGTGTGTGTTCGTATGTGTGGCGTCTTTTCGTGTCCAACCCTCAAAAACCAAAAATCCCGATCTAATTGTTAAAATATACCAACAAATATATTAAATTTACATATAACATTAGTACAGCGTAAAAACGACATGATAATTTTTATTTCTTTTTCAAATTACTGATAAAGTTTTAATTTTGTACAACATCCAAAAGAGACAGATCTTTAAAAGAGAATTTTTTTGTAATGACTAAATTACTTTTTTGCAATACCAGAGTGACAAATGTCAAAGTTTTACTAAACTAAATGTCAAAAAATGACACAAATTTGTCGGATACTTACTTCCGTTTTGGTATTGTCAAATATCTAACAAATTTTAAATGTTAAAAGTAAAATTTCAAATATCAAACGTCAAAAGTGAAATGAAAAAAATATCGAATCTTAAATGTCAAACAATAATAAAAGTAAAACCGTGAAATGTCAACCTTAAATGTCAAACGTCAAAGAAAAACTGTTAAATGGTGCAGGAAAAAAACACAATTTTATATACGTTTTTCATATTTTATTTTTATCAATTAATTAGAAATTAAAGTCATATTATGGCAGCAATAAATTAATAACGTAGTAGTATTTCCATTTTGACAAATCTCCAAATATTTTTAGAGACCCAAATCGCAACGTCCTCTTTTCTCCCCTCAAACACGAAAGGAACGTCCTACCCCAAGCTGCCTACGATCTTCTTGCACTGTTCATAGCGTTGGGCAAAGTGTGACGGTAACTGGCCCTGACATCCATATCCACCCAAGGCGTGAATAGCAGCGTAATCATCGCAATCGATTTTACCATCATTATTACAATCCTAATCCCAAAAATAATAATAAATACAACAACAACGATGCTGATAAACTTCCCTAATAGCCAAATCTAAATTTCCCGCCACTATTTTTAGTAACTTCAACGTAAAGGCATTAAAATAACTATCATTGAAGTACAAAAAAATAGGTAATTTTATGTTTCAACGTTGAAGTTACTAAGAATAATTGCGGGCAATTTGAATTTGGCTATGTGGGTTAATTCATGTCTTATACCTGTTGGAATTTCTGCATGTAACCTTGGACTGCTAAAGCGGAACAGAAAGCGTCCAAAGCGCAGTTCCTGTAGGCTGTCGCCGAATCCGGGCTCTCATTTTTCACTGTGGGTTTGCCAGCGTCCGCCCAATAGGGCCAGGTGATCCTGAAGGGTCCGCACACGTCACCACTGCAGGTAAAAGTCACATTGCAGCCGGATATGCCTTCGCATATGCAGCCCAGGCAGGATTGAGTTACTGGTAAGTTCTCATATTGAGCGTAGATACCTGCAGGTGATGAAACAATTATTATTAAACATAAAAATAATTCTAATCTATTATTTATATGTTAATGAATATTTAAAGTCCGAAAGATAGGGTAAGATTCAAAAAGATCGTATGAAATTTGTATGTAGCTAACTTCACTCATTAAATCGGTATTCATTCATTCATTCATTCATTTAAGTTAGGGTGGGCACTTGATGTCCGGGCACTTGAGCTTGGTGCTCATGTACCATCCCTATTGATTCTCCTATTTCCACTCGAGCAGCTTGGTGTGCTCTATAAAGCCCAGTATGTTGCCCAGTGGAAACTTGAGAACTTTCGAGGGCTCCAATAGATCTCTCCCGAAATATTTCTGCCTGAGTACCTTTAGTTCCTCACATGTGCAGATTACAATGTAAACTCGTTTCCTCCTGTTAGTTCGCATCTTCTACACCACGGTTCGCTTACACGGCCTGTGTTGGTATAGATGCTTTCTCAGAGGACAGTGTCCAGTTACCAACCCAGTAATGGTTTTTAACTTCTTTCTTACTGCGCTTGAGTAGGTTATTCAGAGAAACTACCAATCCCCATCCCCGATCAGCGTTTTGGTATGGAGTTGACCTTCAGTCGACCTCCATTTCTTTATACTTTCTTTATCTAACCAGGTCCAGATCTCCCTTCTTGCGGAATCTTTAGTAATCCCACATACGGGCTCTGGACCCATGAAGTGTCTCTTAGAGCCCTCCTTGGCTAGTTCATCGGCTATTACGTGCCCTTTATATCCCTCATGTCCCCGGCACCCAAATCAGAGAACACCGTGTTGTCTCGTGCCAGTGCATTGAGGGATTGTTGCAATCCCTAACTAGTTTTGACCTAGTTAAAGGTTTGAGACTGCCTTAATGACAGCCTGGCTGTCAGTCATTATATTAATTTTTCCTCCTCATGTAGCCCCTTTTGCAATCATTTCTGCACAGGCTGCAAGGGCGAATACCTCTGCCTGGAAGACCGTTGTATGTTTCCCCAGGCTTATGAATATCCTTTGATTAGGACTGGGCCCACAAATACCGGCTCCTGTCCCTTGACTGGATTTGGATCCATCCGTGTACCAGTTTTCGTTAGCAGTGATTTCACTACGTTGCCTGGTCTCTGTTCGGTATGGAGATTTTCACCTTTTCAGTGAAGATAATTTCGGGTACCATGCTGTCCGTGGGCATTTGTAGCAATGGCCCGTCCAGCAACGTGCCCGTAGTATAAGTGTGTCCTCCCACCCTGAAGTTGGGATGCCACAGGTTGTTGGATTTCAGTCTAAGGATCGCATTCATTGCCTCCGCTCTCACATAGAGTTCCAGCGGGGGAGGCCCACAATGGTCTCCAAAGAGGCGGTCCCTGTACTGTTAGTTGCGCCAGTGATACCCAGCAATGCCTGTCTCTGGACAGCGGTCAGCAGCTTCGCTGCGGAGGACACTTCTGTCCTCCTCCACCAGACTACCGCCCGTATGTTATCGCTGGTCTTATCACGGCAGTATATAGCCAATGGATCACCTTCGGCTTTAATCCCCAGGTTTTGCCAGCAACTCTCCTGCAGCGCCAGAATAGTTGCGTGGCCCTGGTCGTTGTTTTAACTAAGTGATTTTTCCAGCTCAGTTTCGCATCAAGGGTAACACCCAGATACTTTACTTCCTTGGTTAATTGTAACTCCTGCCCAAACAGTCTAATGCCGCCTAGGTCATTGAGTTTTCTCATGTTGGTAAAGGCAACCAACTTTGTTTTTTGTGGATTAACTGAGAGTCCTTGTGAAAGGCACCATTCCTCCACCATTCGCAGTGCATTACGCATGATGCCCGCCACCACGCCTGGGAACTTCCCCTAGCTACGATGACAATGTCAATCAGCGTACCCCTGCGTCCATATTCCTTTGTCGTTTAATGATCTGACGAGATCATCCACGACCAAGCTCCACAGCAGTGGTGACAGTACTCCCCCTTGAGGACACCCTCTAGTGGTCCTCATGGCGATATTTTTATCTAGCATATTGGCATGGACTACTCTGCTCTAGCATGCAGTCAACCCATCTGCTAGTCGTGTGGTCAATGTTCCGTTCCATTAGTGATCGGTTGATCGAGGGCGTTGATGTGTTATCAAAGGCGCCCTCGATGTCTAAAAATACTGCAAGGGCAACTTCCTTTTGATGTAGGCTCCTTTCGAGTCCTTCACCAACTATGCAGGGCAGCCTCTCCTGATTTTCCCCTTTGGTATGCCCATTGCAGAGGATGCAGAGGATATCTCGCAAGTGCTCCTTCTGTAATGTTTAGGTGTATAATTTTTTCCATAGTCTTCAGCATAAAAGATGAGAGACTAATTGGTCTGAATGATTTCGGATGATAGTATGTGTCCTTTTCCAGATTTCGGAATGAACACAACCCTAGTATCTCTCCAAGCCTTGGGAATGTAGCCCAACGCATGGCTAGCTCTAAATATCTCCAAGAGGGGCCCCATGATGTCTCCAATTGCCTCCTGTAGCAATCTTGGAAACACGCCATCTGGTCCCGGTGATTTGTACGGTTCAAACGACTCAACTGCCCAACGAACAAGATGAGATCGTTTGATTATTACCATTAAATCGGTAATAAGTATAGATAAATTTTGCCGGAAAACAGTTTTTTTTTTTTACCACAACAATCATTTTGAATCTCACAGTATATTACAGGTAGGATAAATATCGATGCACGTGACCTATATGGCGTTTCCATGACGCCGCAGTACCAACTGTAGAATTTATGATTTTTAAGAATACACCTGCGTTGTTATATGATCTATAATTACTCCATTTTAGCAAATAATGATACAATAGAAAAATATTTGCCTTCCACAATACAGATAATCATAATGTAAATAACATAACCAATAACCTCATGCCGATTAATCACGTGAATCCATATTTACCTTTCTTGTACCGTCAAATACTCTACATTTAAATATTTTATCTTGAATTTAATTAAAAATTTATTTAATTATGATATAATACGTTAATCTTTGGCATATAATAAACTACGCTACAGTCCTTGTGATATTTTTGTTTGTTAATCATTTTAAATTTCCCGCGAATATACACAACTGAATGCCCCTCTCGTGAGACAAATTAATTTTAACTTCAAACATCAGTGAACTGACGAGAATTATTATTAGTTAAAATGGCACACGGCATTAATAAGACAAGAAGCGTCACTTGCTGTCGGTACATTTGATGTTTTGCCTCCAAAAATAACTCTTAGTGGTATTGCATTATTTTCTTCTTCTATTTACGCCACAACCATAAAGAGCGTGTGTCAGAGAGGGAAGTACACTCTCGAGTCAAAATGGCCGCTATCCATTATCTGCTGTGATTTGCAATGTTAAACGCACGTAAGTACAGATTTTGTTAAATCTCAATGGTAATAAAGAAATTATTATTTAAATAATAAAATGCAATAGGAAATAAAGAAAATAAAAATCATTTGGATTAAAAACGGGGTAGAATTACTCCAAGGCTTATGTTTAATTATTCTCAATTACTCCTTTACATCTGTATAAGGTGCCTTTACTTCCAATGACCGTCAAGATCAATGTTAGAATTAATAACTACAATGGCGCCTTCTCTGTAAGTTGACAGTGCTGTCAGAACTGAGAACGTCAAGGTCATGCACGCGCACCCGTTAAAAATGACAAGTATCTCCCTGTCTTATCTTTTCGTTGTCTGTGAGCATGTTTTGTAAACATTATTTCGGCCATTTTGAAAATAATACCGATAAAAGCATTATTGAAATGTCTAAACAATAATTTCAGTGGATTTTTAAAGAAATTTCTACTTTATTTACTTCATAGAAGCTTGTTCTTTGTATGTTAAATTTACTCGAAAATTGAAAAAGAAATGTTTCTACGCTCATGCATGTGTTTCGCAGCATGACCACAAGACGTTAGTGTAAAATATGTAAAAATGAACAAATTTTAAACCTAAAAAACGCACTGCTTACTTCGCCATCTATATAAAGATAGTTGAACTAAAATAATTTCTCTACTGACAGTTTTCTGTAAACCATATGCAGGAGGATGTTTTACTAGTATTTGGCGTGAAAGAGGTTTCTTGACACTTCCTTAAAGCTAAAGAAGGAGAAATATGGCAACGTTGGATTTTATTATTTGTATTACAGATTTCTTCATTTTTAATTACTGGTAAACACGCAAGATGGTAGCACTTGCACCGTTCTTATGATGATTCTTTTACTGTTGTCAGCTTTTTTATCTGTGCTGTCACAAACTGTTAAAAATCTTATGATTTAAGTTCGAATCATAGCAGTTAAACGAGCAATCTCGTAATTCAAATTTAATGCTTTCTTGATAATCTGAACTACGAGATTATACGCCCAAATTGCCATTAGCAACTGCAATAAATATTTATAATTATAAATAAATATCATAACGAGTTTATTTCGTTTGAAGAAATTCATATATCCACACAAGATATCGAGGTCAGTATCGTTCAGAATTCCCGATAATCAGCTAAACATACAAGCACTAAGGTCATCTGACGTTATAGGTGAAGTCATTTTTGAGCGATACACGGACAAACTAACCGTTGGAGGCCAAGGTTTAAGCCAGTTTAAGCCTTCGAGACAATCCTGCGTTGGCGGATCCACGAAGACAGATAATGCAAATCGAATATTGTTGTTTCGCTTCGTCTGACGAGGTATAACCCAAAAAAAAAGATTAGCCAGACAAAAGAAAGAATGTAATAAATTATTGTAGTCGATGTAAAAAAAATGTATTTTTTCTTTGAGATTGGATAAATAGTATTACATGTTTGTATATTTCAAAAAAAAAAAATAGTAGGAGGTAATCCGATAATACTTATTGTTAGTATGTATGTTTGGGTGGGTTCAAATTGTAGATTCATTTTTGTGTGAATTTAAAATGCTAAAATGTCAACCCACGATATTTACATATATGATTAAAATCATAACAGAATAATGTAACAAGTATTAAAACATGAAAATAAAGTTTAAATCAATTGTGTTTTTATTTTTAAGTTAGCACTAACATTACCACTTAAATATTTACTGCTACCAACCCGCAAAATAATAATAATAACCTAGCAAAACTAAAAAAAAAAACATAACCTAAAAACCGTACGAATTTTTATTTTGTTAGAATTTCAAGGATAATTAATTTAGTTGCACGATTCAACCAAAGAATGGTCCCAAAACGACAACCATATTCGAGCAAAAACTGGTCTTAATAATGGTGCCCGTCAATATAGTTCAATAATACAATGATCTTTTTAAAGTCTAAAATTTAATATATATATATATGTAATAAATAATATTGATTGAGGTTGATGTAAATAAGAAAATCCAAATTAGTGGTGTTTTATTTTCAATTGAGCGCCAATATTACTACTCATTCCTATCAACCCACTATATAGCAACTTTTTGTTTCAATAACTATCACATGCTATTTTGAGGTAAGAAATAAAACAGAAATTTATTATCTGTGTTAAAAACGGCAACAATCGTCATTATAATCGTACATCGATACACATTTAGGTTTGTAGGTGGAGATTTAGGGACTTTTGGTTATATATAGTTTAATAAGAGAAAGAAAGGCGATTTGTAACAGTTTCAGATGAGTTTCAGTGTGTAACAGTTTGTAACGTTGTGTTTTATTGAGGTTATAATGTTGTATTTTTCGTTAACAAGGAGGTATTATAATATATTATAATACCACAAGTGTATCGTGTAAAATTAAGAAGAGAAAACTCACTTCTATATAAAGACAATTATCAATGACAATGGGATCAGTTCTATATCACGTCCTCTTTTATTATTAAAAGTTCAAGAACGTGATTCACCTTTTGTGTCCTTCTCCGTAATTCCCGGGAAATACTAATATTATTTGTACGTATATTTATTGCATCCTGTTATAAATCCGTTTGCCACACAACAGATTAATAAGAAATGCAGCAGGTATAGGTAAGTAAACAATATAAAAAGAAAAACAGGTTCTGCTTTATTTCGCCAGGTAATTTTAACGTGGATCTATTGAGGAATCTTTATTTTTAAGCATCGGTGACACATAATATGACATAAATAGTAGTCTACACAAACAAAACAGGTAAAAGAACAGTAAAAATAAATCTCGAAATATTTAAGTTTTATGCCCTGATACATTATGTATAAAATAGCGGCAATAATATGTAAATTCGATGTTTTTTCCATGCTAAATCGTCCCTAGATGGGAAAAACGAGTCTTTCAACTCGGGCAAGTCAAAAAACTTATCAAAAACAGGAATGTTGTGTTGTTTTTTTCCATTTCTTTTTATCGTTTTTGCCCGACCTTCATGGTTATTTGTATGATAATCCGAAAGAATCCGTAAATCATGGGCGTGTGAGGTTATCTACCTTTTTGTAATGTAAAATACCTTGATACCTTGATTTAAATTAAGACGAAATTAGTTTGTTAAAAGAAGAAAAAAAAACGTCTCTATAAATTACATTGACAGTGGATGAGTATACTTAAAATTTAACACAAATAGTGCACAATACTATAGGAAACAGACACAAACTTGTTATATTTATTTAACAAAACGATTTGTTTGAGTTTATTTTAATAACAATTTTTGTTTTGATTAATTCCATGTAATATTAGGTATGTTCTATAAGATTTCTAATCAATTAGGGGGTACGCAATTAGATACAAGTTACGAGTGGGATTTTATATACAGGGTGTTTCTTAACATCTTTGACAAAATAAATGAGGATACTCCTAATCAAATTTTAAGACGAAAATGTGGTATAAATTTTTTTCGAATGTCGTTTCGTTTTCGAGATATAGGGCGTTTAATTTTTTTTTATTTCATTAATTAATGCCAACCGATATTCTAATGGTATTTGTTAAACATAATAAGGAGTTAGAGCACTTTACACAGAGATTCAAAATGATTGTCAAATCCGCCCTATAGATAGTAACAGGGTGTAGGTATATGCCGCGTGTTTGTAATGAAGGTTTGAACTAAGTCAGTGTTGGAACATAAGAAAGTAAACGGATCTGTCATAAATAAGGAAAACGTAACCTATATTTGAACTCGCATTATATAAACGACTATGGATTGGTGTTTCTGCTTGTAAAAATGAAATGTAATTAATTTAACTTTACTAAATTATGATTTTACGATTCAGTACTAACTGCTTGTTTAATTAAATTTATTTATTACTTTAAATTATAACATACAATTAGTATAATTATTAAGTGACAAAACTGCATCTCTCAGTTCTTCTATAGTATGCATGCGGTTTCTATAGATCCTATTTTTTAGATAGCCAAACATGAAGCAATCTAATGGGGTTAGATCAGGTGATCTTGGTGGCCATCTTTGTGCTCTAACGACCCTGTCAGCAAAAAACTGTTGAAGATATTAGCAGGTTTGTTGAGCAGTATGTGCTGGAGCATTATCGTGCTGAAAATAACCTGCTTCAAGCTCATTTTCCTGTAACTCTGCAATAAACAATTCCAACATCTGTTGGTAACGTTGGGCTGTTACAGTTTCCTCGAAGAAAATTGGCCCTATTATTCGTTGCCTGGACATAGCTAACCAAACTCCAACTTTTACGGGATGCAATTGCGTTTCTCGAAATTCGTGTGGATTTTCTGCAGACCAGATACAATAGTTTTGTAAACTGATATAGTCTGTTATATAAAATCAGGCTTCATCCGAGAAAAATGATTTGTTTAGCAAGTCATCGTCCCTTAAATTGTTATTAAACTCCTGTACCGTAGAAACTTTATAGGGATGAAAATGTAACTTTCTTTTGACAGCTCATTGCGCTGAAGTGTATGATAAGCCTATAAAATTATAAAATGTAATAAACTATTTCACTTAATGTTAATATTGATTTTTTACCTGTTTGTTGAGCTAATTACCACAGATAAATTCCCTTATTTTCTTACAGTATTCAGAAATACTATTGTTGGTGATATTAGATGTAAATATAAACGATTTGAAAAAAATTATAAGATAAATAATCGAAAGATACTACAACACGCACGCCAATGTCGCTAAATGTCAAGAAATTCATTAATGTATGAAATTTGTATGTAGCTAACTTCGCTCATTAAATTGGTAATAAGTATAGATAATTTTTTCCGGAAAACAGTTTTTTCTTACGACAATCATTTTGAATCACATGGTACTTTGTGTCATTGTTAATTAACCCAAAGTCTCTTATGAAAATACATATTTTACTACTAAAAATGTAGAACAATAGAATATGCTACTGGTTCTATCTATATTTCGCCGGTAATATTTCGTTTAATTTACTTGAAAGCGAAACAAAAAATGTTACTGTCAAAACGAACAAACTCAAAGACTACACGAAAACATGGTGGCTGTTTCACTATCTACTATGCAAAGATAGCTAAATATACAACAGGAGGATGGGCCAATTTTGTTTTTCAAGTTGTTTATAAAAAATAAACTGTTTAAATGAGCTACACTTAGGTTAATCATGCTTTTACAACAATTCTCAAGGTAAATGATATCATTTCATTTCCATGAATGACAGCTAATTGATTTTTTTAGTAATTTTACACATCACACTTTAAACAACTTATTTACAACACACATCACAAATTAAAAATAGGTATATTGTAGAAAATTTACCAAATTTAAAAATTTTATTTAGGGTATTTCGTCACAGAGATTTGGTGTGATTGCAATTTGACATTTTTAGGTTAAGTAATTCTAAATAGTAAGCATTCCGATTTGACTGTCAATTGCTTACTTTGAATTATGAAATAATTACGAAAAAAAATCATTTGGGGTCATTTGTGTATTATTTATATAGCGTATTTAGAAATGTAATGAATAATGGGAGAATGTTAAATAAATATTACGCAATCCACGCTATTTTCATTCTATAATAATGTATTTAATGCGATTTTTGTGTTGTTTTATTGTTATACAAACATATAATATTTTGAAGGTGATATTTAGTGTATGCAGGTAGTATTAAATATACCTGATGTAAATGATATTGTAGGTATAGCACAAAAACTCATACTTTACATAATATCCCAAAAATATATAATATAATATACATAGAAATATGTTGGGTATAGGACTTACCGTAAATACAAAAGGCAGCTATAATTAACACAGTGTTCTTATACATTATGCAGACTTGGTTACTTAATCTAGTAAATATTATTAATAAAAATGTGTTTAGCAACGTTCACCGACGCACGACTTGAAAGAACTACTGTTCCTTCCAATATCTTTCGCTTATATATATCCAAGATAACTGTCCGTGTTCTATACATTAATATTGACATCTAGTTGTCTGCCATCCCCCATAATTGTTGTTGTGAACAGAGACAGACTAATAGAAAGTTTATCAACTCTAATTTAGTATTGTTGCTTCTATAGTATTTCATTCAATAAAACAGATTACATCAATTGAACAGTTTGTAGTAAAGTTTGAGATTAAAGAAAAAGTACTAAAAAAGATGTTACAAAATAATGCTTTTTTATTTTTTATTCATTTCATTTTTTCCATTGTTAAAATTTATATTTATTTCTCGTTATATTTATTAAAATAGAGCCTTTTTTTAATCTAAACAACTTTTCTCCATGGTTTGTAATTGTATTAATAAAATAAATAATTTATACTAAATTTAAAAAGAAATTAAGTGTAACGAAATATTTTAATAATATTGGTAAAAAACGTGTTTTTTTAAGGCGTTTTGTCTTTGCAAAATAAGTTACATAGGTACCTGCATTTTTTTTTATAGAAGTGATGATTGACTCCACAAAGTACCTATCTTAAAAGTTAATAAGATTAATGCAGGAATAATAAGCAAAACGTAGGTATAATGACTCACCATGACACCGCAATTAGCATATTTCGTCAATGAATAAAAAAAAAATGTACCTAAATAGAAACGGAATCTTTGTTATTATTAAAAAAAAAAAGAGGATTTTATTGAGGTAGGTGTTTTGCATAAATGATAACATTCCTAGCATTTCTTATATTTATGTGTTTGATACATAACCTGGTAGCAATAATACATTTATTTAATTTCTCATAATATCATCCCGATTCGTAACATAGACCTCTTTTGCAAAATTTCCCACAATTATTTTTAGTAACTTCAACAGAAAGACATCAAAATAATTAGTAATCTAATACGAAACCATTGGTAATTTCGTGTTTTGATATTGAAGTTACTAAGATTAATTATGGGAAATAAGGGGGCGTACAAACATAAAAAATTTCATTTCTGTCAAAGAGGTGCGAGATTAACAATCTTTTAAAATGTAGATGGCGCGGCCTGTTTCAAAATTGTTTCGGCGAAAAATAATATATAAGTACATTCGTATATTTGTGTAAACACACAAGTCGAGTGAATCACGAGCATATATCACGAGGTCGGGTGCTATTTTTAGTCATTTTGTGTATATGAGCACGAAATTCCCTTTTTAGAGGGTAGCTAGAGGAAAAAAGTTTTGTTTTAGAGGGAATTATTACATGAAATATTACTATTATTATTCTGCAAACTTCTCCTAAACCCCTCACCACAAACTGCACTAAACTGGACGTACGTTTCAATAGCAAAGCTATCATCATCAGCAGAAACACTGTGCAAAGAGGTGCGAGAGCAGTGTTTCTGCTGATGATGATAGCTTTGCTATTGAAACGTACGTCCAGTTTAGTGCAGTTTGTGGTGAGGGGTTTAGGAGAAGTTTGCAGCATTTCCAGTACCACAGTTTGGAGTATTTTTGTCACTATTATTATTATTGAATCAATAGAAATTAAAAAAAAAAAAACTTTATTTTTATTGTTTCTTTTTTGTATTTTATTTTTTGTATCGGTACACTTATTTCAATTTATTAAAAAAGTTGATAAATTTGTATTTGCCGCCTAAAAAGCAGAAAATGTTCGTGTCGACGCGGCGCCGGGAATTGCCGATAAAATGCAAGGCATATGAAGTTCGTATGTCATTTTTGAACATAAACAGATAAACATAACATAAAAGAGCGTGAAATGGAATCAGAATATTTTTTTTTTTTTGTAAGGAGAATTGAGAGTGCTCGAGACTTATCTGTGCTTGCCTATTTACTAGATTATTTATTTGTTTTATAGAAAAAGCACTGTTGTAGGATATATTGATGAGAATCAACAGCAAAATGTCCATGTTGGTTATATTATCTCTGTTACTGAAATTGAATAATTCAAGGAAAAACTTGAAATGAGCCCAGCCGCTCTGAGCATCGCACTGTTGTGTAAGTCTAATCTAAAAGGCACTTATTGCGAGTACAAACGCATACATTCTTGTCAAAAATAATACATGGAAAGGTGTTAAATTATTTCAACAAAATAAGTTAGTTGCGACAATTATTATTATAGCTATATTGCTAGAAAAGGTCAATCTTTTCGTGATATCGACGTGTTTTGTGCAGTGACATAACCTAAAAAGCATCTTTTAAAAATAAGAAAATGTAGTCTGCAAAGAAAATATATATTCCATGTGAATCTGCAGTCGTTCAATATCCATATAGCCAATACTACAATCACCAAAAAGGCTGAGCTAGATGTTTTCCTCTAGAGAAGATATAAAAAATCATATCACGAAGAATATTGTGCACTCACATGCCTCCAACTGTACTGTATTTTGCACATTAACTTTTTTAAATTTAATTTAGTATTTTGGAGAGACATTATGGTTTGTCGTTAGGGTGAAAATAAAATATTAGAGAATTAATTGCTTGAGGAGATGGAACACATAGACTGAAGAGATAACTGATAAAAAGGTAGTGGTGGACATAATTGAATGATGGACAAGGCATCATTCGATTGATGATCATTAAATAACTCGATTATTGCTTGCCCGTAATGAAATATTCTTGAAATTTAGCAATTTCTGTATTATTATTTTTCTGATATGTATAACTACACTATTATTACTTTCTTTACTATAAAATATTTGTATAGACGCAGTTTTATTTTTATTTGTACAATAGAATTGTAGCTATGAGGAAAAATAAATACTTTTATAACGAATTATCTTTCAATTGTGAGTGATTTTTATAAGGAAATAATTTGGACTAACGCAGGGAATACATAACTGGAATGGAACAATTTATCTTTCAGTTTTTTTCATTTTACTTACAGAAATTTTCGGTATTCTGTGGCGCCATCTTCGAATAAAGTGCTACACTTCTATGATGGGCATAAAATCATAAATTTTATAGGATGGCCCACTGTTTTACAAAATGCGATTTCCTCAGTTTCTCCCAAATGAGTGAATATTTTTCAATTTTTCTTACACATACATAATATACAAAATGTAACGATCATAATGACACTCTTCAACCGATTTTTTCTTCTTCGCCGTTATTCGATTACAGATCCTTTTACTATTTCTTTGTTATGATTAGTGTGAAATACAGATCTATTTCATAACTTAAAACATAATTAAATGTTCTCATTTTTCAAGAAACTGAGGAAATGAAAAATGCATTGTCCCCACCACTTTTTGCCCACCCTTCAGAGGGACAAATCTATGCAATCTAAAGAAAAAGAAACCACATTTTTGAACACTTTAAATCGCCATCTCTCGAGCATTTGCTTGTTTCTTCGACAAGAACGGCTACAGACTGCTACAATGGTAAAAGGCGCGCATTTGAAAGTCCCCACTCCCTACTGGTTGCCGGTGTATAATCATAACCCATAGATAAGGCATAACCTAACAAAACAACTACTTCCTTTTCTTATAATTTGCTTGGGTTTTTTTTTGTAGAAAATTATTCACTTAGGGATTTTTTTAGATAAACGTATAATTGATAAATTTTATAAGGAGAATGGCTGTTAATACAGTTTTAAAAGAGCTAAATATCTTACAAGAGATCCAGAGCGTAATATTTCTGGCAAAACAACTATACCACGACCTGGACATTGACAAAAATGAAGAAGGAGCCTCAAGACTAAAGAGAAAGCTGGCAGATGGAATAAGAGCGCTAGAGACAACGGCTAATGAAGCAGCCACGTTAAAAGAGAAAAACTTAGAACAGCAACAGCAGATACAAGATCTAACTACCACTGAGGCAGATGAAATAGGTATTTTAAGAGAAGAAAATAACAAGCTAACAGATGAGATAGAACAACTAAAACAGAACGCGAAAGCAATGGAAGTCCTAAAAGAGGAAAACACAAATTTAATAAACGAGACGAAACGATTGAGGATCGAAGCAGATGAAGCCCATAGTAAATGTGTAACTTTGCAAACGGAATTATCGAGGTTTACTAAATACGAGTCCGTGAAAGAAGTCAAACGTGTCGAAGAACAATTGGAAACACTGAATGAAAATTTGAATTCTATCATCGAAGAGTTGAAAAACAATGTGACAGGACTACATCGACACGAATGCTTTAGTGCTATCGGAAGACAAATGGTCCAGTACCGAAAATGTAAAGCGGACTTATCACACTCCGGCGTAGAATTCCATTCAGAACCTGATTTTTCATCTATGATCGGAAATTATAAAAATGTTTGCGAAGTAAATGATGCGAAAATTAAAGACATATTCAAACTGTTGTATGAAGCATCGAAGACAACGAAACACAAAACTGATAAGTTCGCGTTGATCATTCATGACACTTTGCGAGATATGGAAAGTAATGTTTTAATTAAATTAGAAAAGGATGCTGTCCAAGATTCTATGGATATCGAAAAGCAACTGTATGCAGTTGTATTAGAGACGATTAAAAAAAGGGTTGCTTTTTTTGATTTATTGCAAATTAACACCAATCATGCTGAAAGTGAAGCTAAGAATCTGAAAATGGATTACCAGCATTTAATTGAACGCTTCAGGGATTCTACAGAGTCACATGAAAATAATGTTAGTTATTATGATATCTGGGAAATTGAAGATGGGGAAAATGATCTTTTATCGCTTTTTGAATTAAATGAATTGGACTAAACTTACAATATATGATGAAAGAAGTATACATAAGAAACAAAAATAAAATATATTGCATGTAATTAGATAATTATTAATATTATGCTTACCATGTACGAAATTTTAATAAAAATATTGAATAAAATATTTAAAGTCGAATGTTTTTACTATCATTTGATAGTAAAAATAAGTAGTTTTAATTTTCTGATATCTTTAGTATAGATGGCACAGATCACTAATTTGTGATTTAATCTATGATAGATAGTCTGCTCCATAGACAGGCATATTCAATCAAATGGAAGTCCAAGTTCAAAAGTTATGTCAGTTACGTGCGTTTGCATAACTCTATTGATTTACGCATGTTTCGCCATCTCTACGGCTTTCCCATTAACTAACATATGAAGCGGCTTGGTAGGATAGTTGTTAATTCTGTTTACAGATCGCTTCCTAGTTTAGTTAATAACGAAATTGACAGATGGCAGCACATACCCGAAGATTTGTCAAGAAATGAGAAAATTGTCTGCTTACGTTAACATTTTTGTTTACATTGTTAACGATATTTATAGTGTTGATTTAAAGGTGACCATTTTACTTATGTTCTTTTAAATAAAGTGCAACGTTAACTCAAACTTATAAAATTGCGTTAGGAAGTGTTGAAGTTGAAACGATATTAATTCATTTTCATGTAACCGTTAACACACAGATAAAGGAAAAAATTTAGCGGTAAATTTTAATATGCTCTGCGCATGTTCTTGAACAAACACCGCCGTGGGCGAAAATATGAAATAATGTTCAAGTTTCAACTTATTCTAATCAACAATGAAAATGACTTTAATATATTACTACAAAATTAACATGTTGCTTTTTCCATTCAACTAAAAATGCGGTCAGATAAACAAACCTGAGCCACAGTATAGAAATATATCAGTAATGACAGAACCCCTTTTTATGAATGAAATTCTTCGTCCTATTTTAATGATCTTGATCACATTGATGCTACGGAGTGCACGGCCACGCGCATCCTATGCGTCTACCGGAAAAATGTAGGAACATTTAAAAATTTGATCTCTATGCTTTATAGCGGAGGTTATGTTAAAGTTATATCATATATTTATTATTGAATTGGTCGAAATTTAGTAGATGCAAGAGAAAGAGTCGCTGTAAGAATATTAGCTGTGAATTATAAACATGTAATGTGCATATAACCAATTTTTTTTGTAGAAATGTTTTAATAAATTGACATTTCGTTATTATCGATACTATAACCTATAATAATAACGCAACTGTAAGTAAACATTATAAAAGTGTAGAAGTGAATTTATTTACCTGATCGCAAAATTTCCTATATATTCAAAATTATAAAATTGCATAAAATAAGCCACTTTATTTATAGTGGCATTTTTGATTTGAAATTTAGTGACATACCTAGTTGATAGCACTTAATCTATTGAAAAATACCGATCTGTTAAATTTTCTTATGCTGTAATTTAATTATATAATTAACTAAAAGAAATTACCTATCATATGGAAACGTCGTTCTCCAATATTTTTACAAAATAATGTGAATTTTATTAAGTCTGGCTTCTCAGAAAAAATATGCATTGTCTGGATTAGAAAGCTTTCATTATAACAGCAATGCGATACGATATACTGGACATTTTTGATTGGGCTTTTGCCAGTTAATTTCCAGGTAAGAGTAAACAGGTTAATATTAAAAGACATAAGTAGTGAATAGTTTATATTTGCTATGCCTACAATATAGACAATGAAAAACATTACAAACAGAAAGTTTTCATTAGAGATTACATACAAATGTACTGGTCAACAATTTATTCTAGCAACGAAAGGTAGTAAGTCGAAAGTTATTTACATATTGATATAATTGACAACTTTATGAAGTTATATGGCTTTGTCACTCCATTTTGTCAAACTTTTTCTGCCGATTTCACACGTGCTTCTATTTAATGTGCACCCTGAAACCCAACATCTTTGAAACCAGAAACTTCAATGTGTAAAATAATCGCATTCTTGACCTGGATGTTCAAAATTAATAGAACTGAACTGTGCTATGAATTTTTCCAAACACTTCAGTTGTGGTGACACTAATTCAAAAGTATTAAAAAATATTTTCTCTAATATTATAACATAAAAGAAAGGTGTTTTTAATTTTCCAAATTTCTGCTTATTCGCATGTTCACATGCCTTTAAATGGCAAAATAACGTTGAATCGTCTAACTGATCGTGTTGCTGGAAAACCCTTCACAAACATCACAATTGTAAACATTTAAACATTCCATATCAAATATCCAAAATGTATCGCAACGAATTTTGCGAAAAAACTTAAATTGTAATTATTTCTCGCACTATTCTTGCAGTTGGGAGTATACCAACGATTGTAACCAATGCAGGTAGTTGATCCAAATTCCTCTGGTTCCATCATCAAGCATCACCAATGATTGCTATGATGTATTGCTTACATTACAACCTTTAATAAAACAAAAAATTAAATGTTGATCTCTCGGTACTTTTTACTGTAAACATTGAAATGCACTTCATACTTAAAGCACCTTTCATAGTATGTGGTGTTATTAGTCCCATAGTTGTAAGTATTTTTGACATTTAAGTGTACAATTGATTATATTAATATACTTATGAATGATCACTTAAAACTGAACACAAAAAACGTCTGTAAAACTGTCTATGAAAAAAATAATTATAAAATGTGTCGCTAATACACCGTACACGTAAACCAAGAATCACAAATAAGAGATCAAGAGAACAAACGAAATTTAAAAATAAAATGGGGGTGAACATCATAGCGACATAACATAAGTGCCTAAACGTGGTATTTAATTTATCGTGATTGATACATACACATACATACGTGCTGCTATAAACACTAGCACCCCGCCAAAATTTTCTTGAATGAAATGCACGATCGTACACGATTCACGTGCTGCGCAATACGATTTATTTATGACCGGCCACGCTAATTTTACTACGATTCGAAAAACGGACGAGAGCGAGAAGCCAATCTGTCTCTACTGTTATCTTTCTATACTATGCCTGAGCATTAAATAAAATTACGTTTTGAGTTGTGGAAATTGAAGAATATCAGTACGATAGTAGCATCACATATATTTTGTAAGTAGTTTTCTCCCTATACCGTACAGCATATACGTTAAACACTTATATATATATATATATTAGAGAAACTGTCACATAGATGGCGCTTCTTCTATTTCATTCCAGTAACCAAACATTTTTTAGCATAAATAGCAAGGTAAATACGACTGTTAAACATTAATTTGGTATATTTACCAGATAAACATCTAATAGGAGTCGTGTTCGTGGAAAGCAATGTTTTTTGGATCAATTAAATAAAATTATAGTTATTCAAAACTATAATTTTTTGTACAACACCATGAAAATAATCTTAAAGTTACTTTTATTGTTTACCTTAACATACATTTGTTGTGTTAATATAAACCAAAATAATGTTCACTGAACCATTACAATCAATATAAGGGGTTTTGAAACATTTTGTCTGTTGAGTCAAACGAAAATAATGTTATTTTAAACAAATTATATACTGCCATGCAAACCCGAGAGATTCTACTATTCTACAGCATTGTGTCTTCGAGAAACAGATTCGTATCAAGTCATCATATAATGTTGGAAGATTAACACAAGACGCAGTGTACAAGAAGAGCAAAATTGTATTAAATATTATAAAAAGCACAAGCTGTTTTATTTTATTAATCTCCAAAAAATTGTTTCTTTATAGATAAAGAAGCATGGATATCATAAAGGCAGTTTTAAAATGAAAGTTTATTATAAGATAAGTATTAATATTTATCAGTATCATTGATAAGAGTGTGCGCTATCGTTTTAAATATTTGCTTGCTCTTTTAGGTACTATTTTCAGTGATATAAATAATCACTGTGAGGGCAGGGTTTTTCGCGAGGCAAAATAAAAAAAAAACTCGGTGTTTACACGTTTGCAAGTGTAACAAATTTATTTGAAAAATGACGCTAGTACCATCGACGTCAATGAAAGAACAACTTCCAGATATAACATTGAATAGGGAGAATTGGATTCAAAGTATCGAACAAGTAAAAACAAAAATGAAAATTGAGATGATAAATATGACAAAGAAAGTAGATAAGTTGAAAGAAGAAAACAAAAAGCACCAAGGTGAGATACAACGGCAGGCAAGTGAAGCATATAGTTTAAAACAAGAGAATGAAGCAAAGACGAATGAGATACAACAATTGAAAATTAAGGTAATGGAAATGGAATTAAAACGAGAGAATGAAGTAACACTGAATAATGAAATACAACAATGGAAAATGCAGGCGAATGGAGCATGTAAGTTGAAACGAGAGAATGAAGAACTGAAGAATGAGATACAACGATTGAATATTAAGGTAATGGAAATGGAATTAAAACGAGAGAATGAAGTAACACTGAATAATGAAATACAACAATGGGAAACGCAGGCAAATGAAGCATGTAACTTGAAACGAGAGAATCAAGAACTGAAGAATGAGATACAACGATTGGAAATTAAGGTAATCGAAATGGAATTAAAACGAGAGAATGAAGTAACACTGAATAATGAAATACAACAATGGAAAACGCAGGCAAATGAAGCATGCAAGTTGAAACGAGAGAATGAAGAACTGAAGATTGAGATACAACGATTGAATATTAAGGTAATCGAAATGGAATTAAAACGAGAGAATGAAGTAACACTGAATAATGAAATACAACAATGGGAAACGCAGGCAAATGAAGCATGTAACTTGAAACGAGAGAATGAAGAACTGAAGAATGAGATACAACGATTGAATATTAAGGTAATGGAAATGGAATTAAAACGAGAGAATGAAGTAACACTGAATAATGAAATACAACAATGGGAAACGCAGGCAAATGAAGCATGTAAGTTGAAACGAGAGAATCAAGAACTGAAGAATGAGATACAACGATTGAAAATTAAGGTAATGGAACCATATATCTTAAAACGAGAGAATGAAGTAATACTGAATAATGAAATACAACAATGGAAAACGCAGGCAAATGAAGCATGTAAGTTAAAACGAGAGAATCAAGAACTGAAGAATGAGATAGTACGATTGAAAATTAAGGCAAGTGAAGCATGTACCTTAAAACGAGAGAATGAAGAACTGAAGAATGAGATAGGATTAAAATTAAAAGAAATAAAGACATTAAAACAAGAAAATGCCAGGCTAGAAAGTAGATTGAGGAGTCAGGCAAATGAAGCAATTATCTTTAACATCAAACAGAAAAATAAAATAGAACAATTAAAAGAAGAAATTACAGTATTAACAACTAGAATAAAACAGGAAAATTACTTATAACAAACATATATTCAAAACGATTTTGTAAAAACTGTCCAGCAGATCGGAACGTTATATGGAAATTTGAATTCAAACATCGAAGACATAATAAGCTCTGCGAAAGTTGTAGAAAAAGAAAAAAAACTTAATTCGAACATTCTAAAATTAATGTGAAACATCAGAAAGAATCTAAGTGTCCTTAGTGCACTCCTCTGTGATAGACAAGAGCTTTTTTGAAGATTAAAAATCGTTTGAGGTTACAATTAAAGAATAATTACCATAAATAAAAGAAACTTTTTACTTATTTTTAGCATTTAGTCGAACAAGCGCTAAATTCGCCAGTGGCTTTCCCACTTGCTATACACTGAGAAAAGAGATTGCATTGAATGAAAAGTTTTATAACGTTTGGTTTTTATCATGTTAAACCAAAAAAGGATACCTTTTCGCAGAAAAATATTTATATTATTAGAAAGTAGCCTGCTGTTTTTCCGGAAAACTACTTTCTTCTTAAGTACATGCTTTTCGACGAAAACTAACCATAAATTAATTAAATGGAATGCACCTTAGTTTTGATTAATCCCTAGTAGCAAAATTTAAATTTCCCGCAATTATTTTTAGTAATTTCAACATTGAAACACGAAATTACCAATGATTTTGTATTAGATAACTAGTCACTTCAATGTCTTTCGATTGAAGTTACTGAAAACAATTGTGGAAAATTTAAATTTTGCTACTAGGGATATCTTATTGTAGTAAATCTAATTTATTTGTTTGCTCAAAGTATACATAATATCATAGACAAAACATAATTCACATAACATTAGCTTCCCGCCTAAAAACTAACTGCGTACCCTCTCTCTAATCCATACACAACATAACATAACCTCCTTCCAAAAGAAGCGTCCTTCCGGACATTAATTTCAACGCGGGAAATTCAAATTCTTAAAACGAAGTCTACATTATAATATCTGTATACTTCTGTTTAAGTTAAAACAATACACATTCACATATTATATTGCTATTATTATATCAACTTTACTTTAAATAAATTAAAAAAAAAAAAAAAAACGGCGTTTTAGTTTATTTGCGTGGACACACATGAATACATTAATTTAAAACTTTTGGCTTTTAGCAGAAAATGCAAGCGTCTGCACTCAAGCCGAGTGCATTTTTAACTGAAGTTATTTTAGGTTTACGCATGTTCCCACGTGCATAAATTTCAGATACACAAACTATAGTAAACAAAGATAAATATTTTCGTGCAAGATTAAAGGAAGTTCAGGAACAATTGGAATGTTTTCAGTTAATGTTGCATTACTTATAAGCCAACGCACTTTAGAGAAGTATATATAGTGTTTAAAAGTTTAAAACTGTTACACACGGAAAAGATACTGCTGTGGTCTGGCACCCCGGGTTTCGGAAATTCAAATGTGTATTTTTATTTATTCCATATCAGCCTTGTCAAAACAATGTTAGAGTTTCCATTATTCTTATTGTTGTAAATTTTGATTTAATTGTTTGCATAATTCTTTTTGGACAATTGTGTATATTTAATTTCATTTATTTGTACATTTTGCGTACTCCTGTATTGTATAGTTTATTTGCTAGTTTTTTTCTTAGCGTTGCGCTGTGCGTTGAACGCACGAATTGTAAATTTCATATATATGCCATGTTACCTTGAGGCCCGGAAGAGTTATCAGATAGACGAGCCCGCGTATTGTTGCTTGGTTTTCGGATACCGTTAATGGTATTCCGTTTCAGTTAAGATGTAGTTCGTTTGTGTAATAAAATCGTCTATCTAGTAATCCTTTTGTTAATTAGTATTATGTATTTGTGCACATTACATGTAAGGCTTTTTAATAATATTCGTTTTAGAAGTAAGCGCGTTTAGAGTTTAAATTTTCCGTTTTTTATTTGTAATTATCAATTTAATTTTATTTTATCACCTCGGGGCAGGTGAAGTGAAGCTGAGAGCTTGTTTTATATTTCATTGTTAATTTTGCTTGATTCTTTACGTCATTTGAATTAAATTTTTAGTTTGCTTTGAATTTTTAAAACCACGTGGATTTTTTGTGGTACTAGAAAGTCCTTCTAGAACGAATTCACCATTTTGTTTGATAAAGGATTTGCATTGTCCTTTCTTAATTTGTAGAATCTTATGCAGGTTTGTTTTATGCCAGAATCTTATATTTGTGGTTTTCATTTCTCCTGCAAATTTGTATCAAATGTTTTTTTTTCTTTTTTTTTAAAAATAAATTTAATGATTGTATATCATTTTAAAATCACTAGTTCTTTTATTTTTGAATCTGCCATTTCAATTTTTGGGAATTTTAATGAAAGTCATTTTTGCAACCGCCCACTATTACTTTTTAATAAAGTGTCTTTGAGATTTAAGAATCTCTGGCGCCCTTTTAAATTCATTTTTGCTGAGCTAGCTGAATTAATTTTGTCATTTTTTAATTTTTCTGTACTTATATGCTTGGACCATCAGTTCACAGTTGTTTGTTAACGCATTTGGTTACTAAATTAGTACTCGATTGAAATAATATTAAAAAATATTCCTTTATTCAAACGAATAATTTGGTTAGAAGGTTTATTTGAAACAATAAAATATTATTTTCGGATAGCAGATTTCTCCCCATATAGTACAGCAAATGTGTAGTACAGAAATTGTCGCATAGATGGCACATCTCCGGTTTCATTCCAGTAACAATAGGTACTTTCTTTTTAACATTGATCAGTGAATAAAAGCGGTTTTGTTCAAAGGAATCATCTATTTGAAAAATTGAATGTTGCGATTTATCGTTATGGCTGCGTTTTTAGCAATTTTGAAAATACTGAACCTACAATGTTATACAAGAGAAATGGGGCTACAAATCTCGCTGTAGTGGGGATAAATCACAACATTAAAAATAGAACATGATTCTTGCTTGGATTTGGAAAAAGAATAAGTTCTTGATGCAAAATGTTTGCGGTTTTCTGCCAATCTGCATAGTTTTCAAGTTGAAAATAGAGAGGACTTGAATCAACTATTATCAATATCTTTCACTTAAAAGAATGAACTGCTTCAACCATGCTTTCACCATTTCCGAAGAAATGCGTGGGTTCGAAATTATGCGGGACACAATAATCTTTTAGGTCACATACACGGCAAAAAATCTCTTGGAAAAATATACAACAACATTGTAGAGAAAATATTGTGGCAGTAATTAGCATAATTATGTAACCTTATCACAGATTTTCGTTAATTATTACATGTTGTTTTCGCAAATAATACTTTAAAATTGTAGTTAAACTTTTGTTGTGTAATTTCACCCAACTGTGACATTTTTTTCAACAATGTTTGTGTCGAGACGTACACGACAAGATTGTGGCAATTTTTGACACAAAACTTCCTATTTTTTTTAATATTTTTGTTTCTAAATAAGTGGTTTAATTCAAATACACCAATGGCGAATTAGAATGGCAAAAGGTAACAATGAGATACTGCAGTCGTCAGAGGGCGTTATTCGAGTACAGCGCCATCAAATTTTTAACAGATAGTCAGTTTATATCATAGTTTACACGGCCATTTGAGCATTTTGAGCTGTTGACGTGGTTTGTGCACCTATTAGATATACCTAATTTCGGAGCGATGGATGAGTTTGTTGTAATCAAAGTGCAACAGTGGAACCTGGAAAAACTACTTGATGTGTTTAAAGGTAAGACAAATTGAAAGTTTAATATATGTAAACATATTTGTCTTAACTGAAAACGATATAAATTTAATTTAATCCAACAATAAGTAAATATTTCTACTAGTGGCTGTATCTTGCTGGGTGTGTAACTTATAGTAGGTGATGGTTCAAATTTTACTAACAATACTTCTTAAGAATAACTAAGAGTATAATTCCTACGCTATTTCCAATTGCTTATGATGGAGAATACATTCCTGTTATCAAATTTTAACATATTCTTGTTTTAGATAACGAAGTAAATGAAGAATGCTTCAAGAATTTAACTTCAGATGACATTAAAAAATTAAATGGTGTGTTGTTGAAGTTTGTTTTCTTTTCGAATAATGTATTGAAAATATATTTACATGTCATATGTTTATCACACTGTTATATTTTAATATTATATTATTTATTCATATATGAATAAAATTTTGCATTTAAATGTGTGCGTATTATTGATACAACACCTAGTACTCTTTACTACACAATTGTAGTGTTATCTGAAACAATACTGTTGTATGTTTTCATACACTTTATTTATGAAAACTAAATTATTACAAATCATCCTAACCCCGTGCTCCACCTGAAAAGGTACTACACGAGGCTACCTATTCTAAGTACTATATGGGTTCCATAACAATTGAAATGATCCTACTCTAACTAAATAACTTCCCTATGATTTTTAATAACAAAAATATAATACAGTATGTTTTCATACAGAAGTGTAGTAAATAGTAAGAAAATTTATATTAAATTTTACTTCCTTATAAGGTGATTTTTCGTACAATCTCTGTAACTAAAATGTCCACACTATTGTGTTAATGCTTGGAATAGATTTTTCAGTAATTTTTACAACAATATTGTATTTAATAGAAATACACTGAGAGAAAGAAATGCGTTAACCTAACCATAACAACTATGTTAACACAAAAGGTGTTAATGCAACAAATTTTGTATTTAATCCAACTAAAATGAGTCATTTGCGCAACTATTTATTTGTTTGTATAAATTTATCTGTTGACTGAAGAAACTTAGATGGTTGAAGGTAAGGTTTTTGTTTGGATCGACCGAAATGGTAATGTTAAAACAAAACAATCTTAGTAGTTGACGGAAAACATTCATAGCATATATTGAACTAAAAAATGGTTAACTTAACCAAAAAAAGATGTTTGCGCTTTGCGCATGTACACATGTAGATCTTAAAAGTATGGTATATAGTACTACGTTATACGTTTATGTATAGTAATTATTATGTAGAAAGTCCTTTTCTAGAAAACAATATCATAATTACAATGTATATTATTTATACTTTAGCTTGTAATACGATTTAATAAGTCAGTATTTGTATATTATGGAATGTACCTATATTAATGTACATAGGTATATTACCTATAGCGTCAGATACTCATTTGATCAATGTTGTGGCGTGATTTGATCGGTTGCTTGCTGTTGCAAACCATCATCTTCGTTCGTGGCTCGTGATATCGTGATATATTGTGAGTTCTAATACTAGCTATGAGGGACGAACGAGTAAAAGAATTGTTAATTCAGTGGGGATTTGAATATCTAACCTCAGTGTTTGCAGGTAAGCATATTTTGATTCTTATAGATGTTTTGGCAAACGAACGCCATATTAGCTATTAGCACAACATAATGCAACGGTATACTTTATGTTTGAACGGATATATTAAGATCGAGAATATATCGTGTTTATTAGGTTGTAGAATACATTTTCATAGGTATAATGCGTACTAGTGACGTAACGAATATTCGCATGTTTTTGAATATTCGCATTCGCAATAAATATGCGAATATTGCGAATAAAAAGTCACTGTTAAAATCGATAATTTAGAAAAAGACAAACAAATATTTCAGATTTCAAATATACAGATAAGTATAAATGTATGTTGCTTTCAGCCGCTGAAATGAAGGCCGCTTTTTACGAGTTTTTTGGAGTGTTGGTTGGAAGATTTATACCGATGAATGACCTAGTTTGGGAATTATATAAATCTCTGCGACAAATTTGTGACTTGTTTGGACAGGCATCAATAACTTTAAAGGACGCCGATTTGCTAAAAGTAATTAATTGCAGAGCATAATACATGTAATCTTAAGCCTTTTTGGAAACCTCAAACCGAAGTATTCATTTTTAAGTTTCACTACCCTCGAATCATGACGTTGTAGGACCTTTTGCCGAAATATTTCCTGTATACGATATGGAGGAAAACATCGCGTATTCAAATAGATAGTAACCGGTTTCTTCTAGAATAAACATTCGTATATACCCTGGCATTAAACATCAACTTAATTTTAATTATAGAATTTTGTCTAAAACAGGATTTGAAGAAAATTTCGCTTTAGAGCAGTATAATCTCTTTCAAACAATTTAATGAAATCAAATATAGTGGAGCAATAGTAAGGCTACTTGGATGCCAGAAAGTGTGCCAGACCGTATGTTACTTCTGTCCTGGGTTAAGAGATATGGCGTTTCTTTCAATCGGGTTTGTATATATCCTTTGAATTTAATAATTTTTGTCCCGTTTTGGCTGTATTCAAGAAATTTCTGACTCCAATGATAAAGATATTTTTTTTGTAAATACGAAACATTAAATATAATGATCATTTTTCAGGCATTTGTTATAACATAAACTGATGAAACACGTTGTATTTATATGAAGGAACTCCATTTATTGCAATTCATTTATGTTACATACGTTGTCAGATGGTCGGAAGTGTATTCAAATGTATTTGTAAATAATATTTTTAGGCGTTACTTTTTATATACCTACTATTATTGTAAAGTTGTACTTATATATTTTGGTACTTTATAACTGTTGTTGAAGTTATTAATAAATATATGAACCCTAAGTTTAGTCATATTTTGTTTTCAAACCCCAAATTTGTAATTAATAAATTTCCAGAAGATCCAAAAATGAGATTATTTGAATGAAACAATTTTTTGCTTCAAACAACCAAAAAAAATGTTTGCATTGACACTCTTAATTTTTGTGCCACTCAACACGTTTTTATTTGCTAATGTAAGGCATAAAGATGCATTGAAGCAGAATTTTTTTTGTAGTTTCAACACAATTTTCGAAGTTACGCTAAGCAGCAATGCTCGTTAAACAAAACATTTTCTTTTTTGTTCTAATATACTAGAGCTGTATTGACAAATCAAAACCAAGTGTTACATCAACTAAACTGAAATGTTGCATTAACGATTAACTTGTTTAAATTGAATTGAGGGTTCAGTTGAATCAACGAGTCTTTATTTTTTTAAGTTAACAAATATATTTCAACAAATCGTTAAATTTTAATCTAACAATAAATTTCGGGTGGGCCGTATTGTAATGCAAATTTTTTGTTTGGTTATGCGTATTTTGGTTAAATCCAATGCATTTCTTTTCCCCCAGTGTACAATCCGTTTACTCAAATCCGTGTCGTAGAAATTTAGATAAGTTGTAGCCAGTCGTATTCCCACAACAAGTTGTGGTTAACTGTTCTACAATTGTTGGTTTTTTGACAACGATTTTTTTTCCGTGCAGTATTACCACCTTTATCTTATTATTTTGAATTTGCGGCACCCATAAATAAAAAATATAGAGATTAGAAAGACATCAGCTGAGATAAGGCTTATTATAAGCGTCGAAAAGTACTAATACTAATCAGTACGCAAGTAAAACTGTAATCGTCAAACGTATTTATATAATATTTACCCTTTTTTATCGTAAGATCTCAGATAAATTTCGATTGAATAAAACAGAATTCCCCGGCGTAAGGTGAGATAAAAAATAAACGAAATATGTACCTGCAATACAAAATTCTAATAACTTTTAGAATAAAATTCAACATAGAGGAATGGCTGTTACAGTATTGGATTCGGCGATGAAACAGATTCAAGATACAATAGTGAACCAGTTAACAAAATTAAACGAACGATATGAAAGTTTAAAACAGGAAAACGCACGTCAGGAAAACGAGATACAGCGAATGAAAGATGAACTAAAAATTAAAGCAAATGAAGCAGACGTTTTGAAGAAAGTGAATGAGAAACAGAGAGATGAGATACAACGACTAAAAGAAGAAGAAGCTGAAGCAGATACATTAAAACGAGAGAACACAACGCTGAAAAATGAACGAAAGTCGAATATACAAAAAATAAATTCCTTAGAAAAAAAAAATGCAGAATTGCAAGATGATGTACGTGAAAAACATACTTTAAAAGATCAGATACAAGTACAAACACATGAAATTGATAACTTAAAACGACAAGAAGATGCAAACGGCAAAGAGATACGACAGCTGAAAGTTCAGGACGAAAAACAGAAGAAGAACGAGATAGAGCAACTTAAAAATCAGATAGGAAAAATGGAAAACGAGTTACAAGCATTCATAAATAATGCAAATGCGGCAGGCATCATAAGACAAGAAGACATAAAACAGAAAAACGCGATAGAACAACTCAAATATGTAGGAAATGCTGTCATAAATGAGATACGAATACGTATAAACTTAGAACTATCGAAGCCTACTGAATATAAATTCGTAACGAAAGCCAAGGAGATTGAAGAACATCTGGAAACATCAGAGCTAAATTTAGAAGGGATCACTGAAGAATTGAGGAATTGTGTAGGAAAAACGGAAATGGAACGACGCTATCATATTTTCAACCAGCTGAAGAACAAATACCAATATCTGGGAAACTCATCAATTGAATTAACACCCAAGCTCAGAAATTACGAAAAAAATTACATGGCGAATAGGGATAAAATTGATACAGCATTCAATTCACTAGATATTTACTAAAAAATTACACGTAAACTGAATCTTAACCGATTCAAAATGACAATGGTTGAGAAAAATGAGGGGTTTCGGCAAGAACAAATGCAGCAAGCGAAGCTATCGATAAGGAATCATTTGGAAATGTAATGCCGAGAAAATTGTACGAAGATATTTAAAGATATTCGGCAACAACATTGTTCATTACTCGCAATAATTGAAAAAAATGACCTAAAGGCACGAAGAATTACGAGAGATGGACAAGAACTAGAGAATTCTATAAATTAAGAGGCATTAGTGCACATAAAAAAGCGTTAAAAGTACAAACGATTATCAACATCCATTATATATAATTATAAGATGTTGAAGATGTTGAAACGATGTTTATTGAATAAGACCTTAGCTCGTATAAGGATAAATAAAACAATCTAATTGGGAAAGTGATAACAATATCTAAGAAAAAAATACATTATATCCAAACATGTGCGTATCGTGGTAATTTGTTTATTTGACGATAGTTCTACATAATAGAACGGTTCGTGATTACGTGAAATCAGAGAACAGATTGAGTTCTCGCGAAAGGAAGCGTCGTCTGATTGGTTACATGATCGTGAACCGTTCGCGACTGCATGTTCGAACACCTTATATATTATGCACAAATATTATTGTTGTGAAAGTTATTAAAAAAAAACATTATTATACACGATTTTCCCAGGTGATTATAATTTAATACGTAACTTAAACATGTGGATAACTTAAAAAACAACACATGTTGTTAAATGAATAATTATTTGATGAAAGATTTCAATTATCATACATAATACATACACAGAGATTCAAAAGGATTGTCAATTCGCCCTATAATAGTAGGGGTAGGTATATGCCCGTTTGTAATGAAGATTTGAACGAAGTCAGTGTTGGAACATAAGAAGTAAAAACGATTATAATAAGTAAACGAACTATAATTTGAACTCGCAATTATATAACGCTATGATTGGTGTTTCTGCTTGTAAAATGAAATGTAATTATTTAACTTATTAAATATGATTTTTAATTCAGCACTGACGGTGTTTACAAATTTATTTATTCTTTAAATTTAAACTTAGTATAATTTAAGTGAAAAATTATCTCTCTGTTCTTCTATGCATGATGCGGTTCTATAATCCTATTTTAGAATACCGCATGAAGTATTAAGGGGTTAGATCAGGCATCTTGGTGGCCATCTTGTGCTCTAAGACCCTGTCAGCAAAAATGTTGATGAAGATATTGCAGGTTGTCGACAGTATTGCTGGAGCTTATCGTGTGAAAAACCTGCTTCAAGCTCATTCTCTTGTAACTCTGCAATACATTCCACATCCTGTTGGAACTGTTGGGCTGTACAGTTTCCTCGAGAAAATTGGCCCTATTATTCGTTGCCTGGACATAGCTAAAACTCCAATTTTACGTGATGCATTGCGTTTCTCGAAATTCGTGGCATTTTCTGAGACAGATACATAAGTTTTGTAAATTGATAAGTCTGTTAGATAAAACCAGGCTTCATCACGAAAATAATTTTTTAGCAAGTCATTGTCCTATTAAATTGTTATAACCAACAACAATCAATCGCCTATGTGATCTAATGGGAAAATTCTGTACTAGAATTTTATAGGGATAAAAATATATTTTCTTTTGACAGCTCATTGCGCTGAAGTGTATAATAGCCTATAATTATAAATGTATAAAACTATTTCACTAATGTTATATTGATTTTTTAGCTGTTTGTTGAGATATTACACAGATAATTCCTTATTATCTACAGTATTCAGATTACTATTGCGGGTGATATTAGATGTAAAATAAAAGTTGAAAAAAATTATAAGAAAATAATGAAAGATACACAAACGCAGCCAATGTCGCTAGATGTAAGAAATTCATTTAATTATGAATTTGTATGTACTACCTTCGCTCATTAATTGGTATAAGTATAGATATTTTTTCAGGAAAACAGTTTTTTCCTTACGACAACATTTTGAATCACCTGGTACGTCAATTTTTGACACAAAATTGAGAAAACGCCGTATTAAGCTAATTCTCATTACAATGATTGAGAAATATTGATTGCGCTCGCAGGAAAGTAGTGTAGATCAAACACTCATTCTCAATCTCAGTCAACTAGGTATGTAATGAAATAGAATAAAAACGCATATATTGGTGTATTTTCTAAATCTACTCCCTACTTCCTTTAAAATATAAATCACTCCACCACGTTTTGAAAGTTCCGCCACAAGCTTTTACAAAATGCAGCTGTTGGCAGCGTTGAATGGACCTTCAACATTCAAAAACGGACCACTCCAAGACAATGGGTTTTTGCGAGCATGTCTTACGGTAATATTACTGTGATGTAGGTATAAATTTCAATATCAATTGACATAAATCATAAACACAAACAAACTAGATACACCATTTTAGGAGACGTCAATTTTGAATTTCCACTGTACGTGCAGTTTAAAGCCTAAATATCTATCTGCCCAATTCCGAAGGAAATGCGTTAGTATTTATATGAGGAGATAAGTATTCCCGATAGAACTTGACGATTTTTATTTCTAAAATGCTTCAATTTCTACATTATTTTTTGTGTCAGGTATTGTTTTGGTTAGCGCATATTATAAGCGCCGGTAAATCAATAATCTTCGATTCAACTTCACTTTAGACTTACAATCGATATAAATAAAAAAAATATAAACCCGATTTTCATACAATTTAAAATATGTGAAATCTGATCAAATGCAGCTATATTTCTATCAAGATTACCGTTAGCCTAGAATGAAGAGGTGACGTAATTATGATGTTGTTAATAATCTAAATTACAGTCAGAAAATGAACATACACCGCTAGATTGTAATTAATTAAAAAAGAATCACAAAAGACAGCATTTTTAAGAAAAGTTTTTAACTGTGTTATGAAAGCGTTGCCACAAAGTATCTGATAATTGAAAGTGTACGGTGGACAAAAAGATAAAATAAAATGTTCAAATAATTTGACTTTTGTTTCGGTGAAAGAAATTATTATACCAAAGTCATACAATAGTATATTAAGTACATTTCAAAGGCATGGATTTGTCGCACGAGTTAAGTTTAAGGAAAAGAGCCGCAGGCGAAGTTTTTCTAATGAACAGTGACAAAAGCTTATGAACGAGTCCTTTACTATTTTTTTATATTTTACATTATAAATTGAAATAATATTAATAAAATTCATTAATGTGAGTCTTATTTTTATATGAGTTGGTGCAATTGAATCGATGACGGTTTGACGAATTCAAATTCAATCGGGCTATTTAAATTGTTAAAACAAATATATTTCATAATATAGTCTTGTAACTGTAAAAAATGAGTGATACTGAGACAATTATATTTGTACGCCACAAAATGCGGGAAATGCGGATACCGCGTCATAAATTTTTACCAAAGAAAAATCAAAAGCAGTATAGAAAAAGCTACCGACATCAATATGACTATGGGCGTACAGAATATGTCAACAAAAATCTGAAAACATTTTATGGCATATTTTTGAATTACAGGTAAAATAAGAAATTTCTATTATGGTCTATGTTTCATGCTTCGTTTCTTGCTTTTCCATTTTAAATACAGACATATCAAATATATTAAAATACAAGCCTATTAAAACGATTCTCTGAGGGATACGAGGCTAAGAAATCTAAATTTTATAATTGAGATATTAATAAATTTATAGAAGAGGTTCTGACGCATTGTAATTTAGCAATAAAGGTACGATATTATTTGCAAATGTATTTTTTATGTAAGGATTTAATTTTAGATCGTTTAATAATGGGTTACACCAGGTGCTGTAGACCGAGGAATCAACAATATTTCATACTGATGAATTTAGAGTGATTTATTTTGGGTGACAGTCTTAAAACAAAAAATATAACGTAAGAGTTTTTGCAATTACGGAAGGAGATGGATACTTATTAAAAATATGTCGCCCTGGAACCAAAATATTATCATTCAAGATTCTACCTTAACATATCGCAATGGTTATTGTATATCGTACCCGATTGGAATTAATACGATTGGAAAAGACTAAATCAATAGCTGATTTTCCTAAATATGCCCAATTCAGAGTTTATATGGACATTGCTTCAGAGGTCATGCTACAAAAACACTTGCAGACGCAAGGCAGTGAGTTGGCTGACAGATAAAAGTCATGGTGGATGGAAGTCTGCGGTAGCTGAGAAGTTTACTCGAATATCTATGAAAAGTAAATGGACTGTAGGCAACAACTTATCACAGGGCAAGTCATCTGGTATTCTATAGAGTTATATCTCGAATGAGTCTCAATCACAAGAGTCTACATTAAGCAAATAAATAACTCAGTAAAAACTGTTACGGAAGAATTGCCGGCAAATAACCAATACATCTCAAGATACTTGTTCCGTCAGTGTAAAATGCTATACAGTAACTTCCACGTTTCATAACAATAACAATTGTAAACTAAATTTGTATAGAATTTTTGATAAAAGTATTTACAATTATACATGATTAAACGTCACATTTTGCTTCCTGTCATAATGTATTCAATACAGCAAACCATAGAAATGAAAAAAAGGCGTATCACAATGAAGAAGCACTTTTCGGATACGCAAAAAAGCAGTGTACAATTGCGTTTTTATGAACGCAAAATAGAAAAAAATAGATTAATTTCCGAAGAAATCCCTGGGTTCAAAATTATATTCCATTTCAAGGAAACGCCAAATCATGTTGGCCATATATAATTTTGATTTAATGCAATTCCTTTTAAATAAAAAGGATACTTCTATCAGTGTCCGTTTCTAAAAAGAAATAGGATTAGACGGTTAACCTGTAAATGCAACCAGAACATGCGGGACACAATACATCTTTTAGGTCATACAGTATTACCACCTTCATCTTATTATTTTGAATTTGCGGCACCCATAAATAAAAAAATATAGAGATTAGAAAGACATCAGCTCAGATAAGGCTTATTATAAGCATCAAAAAATACTAATATTAATCAGTACGCAAGTAAAACTGTAATCGTCAAACGTATTTATATAATATTTACCCTTTTTTATCGTAAGATCTCAGATAAATTTCGATTGAATAAAAGCAGAATTCCCCGGCGTAAGGTGAGATAAAAAATAAACGAAATATATTGTACCTACAATGCAAAATTCTAATAACTTTTAGAATAAAATTCAACATAGAGGAATGGCTTTTACAGTATTGGATTCGTTGATGAAACAGTTTCAAGATATAATAGTGAACCGGGTAACAAAAATAAACGAACGATGTGAAAGTTTAAAACAGGAAAACGCACGTCAGAAAAACGAGATACAGCGAATGAGAGATAAGGTAAATCGTACGTGCAATAAATTGAGCAGTATATACTGCGAGCAACCGATAAAAGAACTAAGAATTAAAGCAAATGAAGCAGACGTTTTGAAGAAAGTGAATGCGGAACAGAAAGATGAGATACAACGACTAAAAGTTAAAGCAGATATAGAGAACACGACGCTGAAAAACGCCATACAACAGCTAAAACATGAACGAGAATCTAATATTCGAGAAATAAATTCCTTAAAACATGAAAATGCACAATCGAAAGATATTATAAAGCGAATCAGGAATGATGTATGTGGAAAATATACTTTAAAAGATCAGATACAACGACAAAGACATGAAATCGATAACTTAAAACGACAGCTGGAAGATCAAGACGAAAAACAGAAGAAAAAAATAGAGCAACTTAAAAATCAGATAAATGAAAGATCAGGTACCTTAAAAGTGGAAAAACGAAAAATGGAAAACGAGTTACAAGCGTTCATAAATAATGCAAATGCAGCAGGCATCATAAAACAAGAAGATATAAAACAGAAAAACGCGATAGAACAACTCAAATATGTAGGCAATGCTGTCATAAATGAGATACGAATACGTACAAACATAGAACTATCGAAGCCTACTGAATATAAATTCGTAACGAAAGCCAAGGAGATTGAAGAACATCTGGAAACATCAGAGCTAAATTTAGAAGGGATCATTGAACAATTGAGAAAGTGTGTAGGAAGTACGGAAATGAAACGGCGCTATCATATTTTCAAACAGCTGAAGAACAAATACCGAAATCTGGAGAACTCATCAATTGAATTGACACTCAAGCTTAACTATTACGAAAAAGAATACATAGCCAATAGGGATAAAATTAATACAGCATTCAATTCACTAGATATATTATATAACAAAATTACACGTAAAACTGATCTTACGAGTTCAAAAATTGACAAATGGTTGAGAAAAATTAGGCGGTTTACGGAAGAACAAAATGCAGAAGCGAAGCTAATCGATAAGGAATTCATTTCGGAAATCGTAAATGCCGAGAAGAATTTGTACGAAGATATTTTAAAGATAATTCGGCATAACAACATTGTTCCATAATGCAAATAATTGAAAAAAATGACCTAACAGGCACGAAAAGAAATTACGAGGAGATGGACAAAGATCTAGAGAATTCTAAAAATTTAAGCGGCATTAGTGCACATAAAAAGAAGCGTTAAAAAGTTACAAACGATTATCAACATCCATATATCTATAATATATAAGATGTATGAAAGATGTTGAAACGATGTCTTATTGAATACAGTACCTTAGCTCGGTATAGGGACTAAAATAAAAACAATATATTTGGTAAAGTGATAACAATATTCTAAGAAAAAAATACAATTATATCCAAACATGTGCTGTATCGTGGGTAATTTTGTTCTTTTTTGACGATAAGTTTCTACATAAATACGAACGGTTCGTGATCACGTGAACCAATCAGAGAACAGATTGGAGTTCTCGCGAACTGGAATGCGTCGTCTGATTGGTTCACATGATCGTGAACCGTTCGCGAACTGCATGTTCGAACAAACCTTATATATTAATGCACAAATATTATTGTTGTGAAAAATTATATAAATAAAAACAATTTTCCTGGGTGATTATAATTTATTACTTAACCTTAAAACATGTAATATAACATTAATAAAAACACACATGTTGTTAAGTAATTAACTATTTTATGAAAGATTTCAATTATCCGTATAATCTAAAGAAATAAACTCTTTTATTAGAGAACATAAAATATGCCACCGTTAAAAAACGGATTATACAATAAAGTAATGAGAAACTATATATTTGTCCGACGCAACGTCCAGATATTGACGTGAAGGACACAAATTCATAAAGAAGATTATATAGGATTTAAATAGAGATTATATATTATTATTATTATTATTTTCAAAAGATATATCTAATCCTTCGGAAATATTTTGTGTGTTATCACGTTAATAGTTATCAGTAAAACTTATCAGAAATTGGATAAGAGATGATTATTATAAATAAAATTAAGTTCTTCAAAAACAAAGTTGGATTTTTTTTTAAATTACCCCTCAAAGTTTTTTTTTGATAAAATATTGGCACTAATAAAACCAACAGAGATAAAAGTTGCTTTACAATTCACCGGTGTAAAGTTAGCAATAGATTTTTTTTTGATAAAATTACTTCCAAATGTAAAACAATTGCGTTCTGTAAATAAAATCTGTTCACACAGCATTGTAAAAAGTGGAATACATAATACTTTTTAACAAAATGACGATGTTTTTAACATTCATAACCATCTCAACTAAATGTACGACCCGCCACAGGCTCTATTTATTTTGACATCGTTCGTCATCTTTAATTTCGAATTTTATTTGCCAGGCGTATTAAAAGATGTGTGTTCCACTTTTTATAATGCCGAGTGAACTGATTTTATACACAGAACGCAATTGTATTACATTTGGAAGTAATTTTACCAAACAAAAAATCTATTGCTAACTTTACACCGGTTTACAATTCCATTACAGGTATCTAGTAAAATTTGTATAGTTTAAATTGACACAGCAAGTTATATTATTATAGAATACAATATAATATGCACTTACCTACCACGACTGCTTGATGACTCTGACAGTTTGCTTTATATGCTCCCAGCAAACACAATTATGTATATAACATAAATGTATAACATAGAAATTTGTTTGCAATGTATCAGAAATATAACATTTACAGAGATGATAAATTACAAACGATGTTGATTTTATGTAAATATATCAGGTAGTTTCGTATAATAATGATATAATTTTATTATATTAAATAGACATATGCAATCGCTTTAATTTTAGGTGGGTATTATACTTTTTTATATAATTATCTTTTTTACTTACTTAGAAATGTTAAACTGAACCTCTCTTTCTCAGTGGTTTGTCTTCTGCTATTGTCCGAATTTCCTGGCCTTTGATACCTCTGTCCATTTAGTGCAATTTAAAAACAAGCGAAACTTCAGTTTAGTACAAAAAAAATTGTGGCTGCGAACTTTATTACATCATACTTATTGTGGTGCCTTTTATATCCGAATTATACATAAGCATTTGTATTTTTACAATTTCAAATCTTGTATAAAAAAATGAAGATACCTAAAAAATTATATAACGCAGGTATAAGTGTTTATTCGTAATTAGCTTAGACCATTCACTATAAAAATATAAATGCTTCTATTAAGGCCGCTTTACAGTTCGCAATTTTTGGTATTGCGTGCAACAAATTTTTTTTTTTCTATTGGTATTCCTGTGTGATAATAGGTGAAAAATAGTTACATATTGAAAAATTTATTATTATTGTTACCTAAATGTCTCAAAAACTCGGAAGATTCCGAATGTGAGCCTAAAATATAACAATGTACCTTGACTACATAAAATAAACATATGTATGTTATATCTCAATGAGGTTTCAACAGGATTACACTGTAATATTACCCAGTCATATAAAATAAATATAGATTATACAATTTACATGCCTTTGTTGCTACATAACAAAGTTAATATATACATATGTTCTATAAATTTGAGGTTGGTTTGCTGGACTCTGTCGAAGCATTGAAATTTGCATTGAATTGAATGCGACATTAGCATACATTTGAGCATGTATATACTTTTTCATGTATATACTTTTTCGATACGTCGAAATAATAGTAAATGCAGGTGGCAGCTGTGAGTGGCAGGCACCAGCTGATGACACCTTGGTTTATTTCAGCTATAAAATCCACACTAAAATCTAAACGAGAAGTGCATATCTTAAAACATAAAACACGCCCCTCTCCTAATATAAATATCCGAATACCTCTTTTGAAGATAAGTACGAGTTTTTCTTTTCCTAACAAATTATAATTCTTATTAACAAAATTCTCAAAAATTATTGTTGTGTTACCATATACATATACCTATGTATAGATATCTAGTATTATATTTTACATTCATTAACAACAACAAATCGAAAATTCCCCCATTTCTAATACATACATACAATACATACAATGATTAATTGATTGATTAATTGTTGTTTATCGATATCAGAAATCACAAGGTGATGTGGTGATAATTTATTTTTAAACGACGTCTGCCATGAAATGAACCCAGTTTCTGAATGTCTCTTTATTAGATCGCATTAATAGATTGTGGTTCAACGAATTTAATATTTTATTTTAATTTTTATCGAAGTATTTATGGAGCCAGGTAAAATAAAAGAAATCGATTTTTTATAGGTTTACAAATCTACAATAATTTTTGGATGCACTTTTTAGGATGGACTATTTGATGCTGATGAAGTGATGTAAAAACGGCGCAACTGTTGACGTCTAAAAGGAGTGGATATTGCTAATTTGTGATTAATACTGTACATTAAAAAATATTTAACCTTTAAAAAAAATGAATAAGCAGCCTTCTGATTTTTGTCTTGATTTTCTCAACAGAGTTATGGCAGAAGATGAATTGATGATCAGGAGATCACGGAATAAGGAGTTACAACGATTGAAAGATGAGATTCTCCTGTGAAAAATGAAGTATCTGATGCGCATAGTAAATGTGAAAAATTGGAAGATCGATGTGAAAGTTTAGAATTAGAATTATCAAACTTTACTAAATACGAGTCTGTAAAAAAAGTCAAACAGATCGAAGATCATCTGGAGACGCTGAATCAAAATTTAAAATCAATCATCAAAGAAATGACAATCTCTTCTAATGAATTAAATCAAAAAGAATGCTGCGCCGTTATTGAACAACAGATGGCGCAGTATCGACAACGCAAAATAGAACTTTCCCAAGCCGGTATCGCGTTCATGTCGGAACCAAATTTTTCCACCATGATCGAAGATTATCATAAAATTTGCAAAATAAATGAAGCAAGAATAAAAGGCATATGCAAAGCGCTACATGAAGCTACCCAAAGAACAGAACGCAAAACTGACAAATTTACGTTAGAAATTGATGCTAGTCTGGAAGCCAGTAAACTCTTCACCGAGGAAGAAAACAATAAACTGAAGGAATTAGATAGGAAATCCGTCCAAGATTCCATGAACGTTGAGAAGGCATTGTACGCTGACATTTTAGAGATAATGGCGGAGAGAATGTTTGTCTTCGATTCAATCAAAGCTACCGTTGAAGGTAGAAATACAAAAACTAAAACAAACGCTCTTAGAAAGAGCTACCAGAACCTGATTGAAAAGTTCGAAGGTTCACTAGATGCAATAACTGGAAACAGCATTATCATGTATAAACTCCCTGAGAGCAATGCTGGCGAAGATGACTTAACTAAAGTAAAGAGCTTTTTAAATCAAGCTAATTTGAAGACGGACATAGAAATAACAATAAAGAAATTGCTAGATCCAGGGAACCCGTTGAAAGTTACTTTTTCCGACACGCAGGTGGTCGAACAGCTCTTGCAGTTACCCAATGAAAAGACATTCTTTCGTGGATCATATGTCCGGATGAAGAAGTGCGACGAATAAAATAAATCTAATTTTAAAATCATATGACATATTTTACTTATTTTGTCATGTATAATAATAAACTTTATCAATACATGTATATATATTCCTAATAAAATATTATCTCTCGCGATATACTTTTATTTTCGATAGATAATCAATCATTGTATCATGGATTTCAATAAAAATCTTTGTAAAAAAAAATTCAATGAAATAACTCTTACTAAATAACTTTTTCTTACACTTCTTTATTTTTAGCATTATTTATTTGTCTCTCTATTTATTTAAAAGTCCGTTAATTTCACCAATATGGGGGGGAGTATTAGATATTTAACATGTGAGAATGCCCATATGTTATCAAATGAAACTGTGAAATGTTTAAACAAAATTAAAATAAATAAATATTGCAAAATTATGATTTACATTAATTATAAAACAAAGGTAGGTGTGTTTGTATCATAAGAAAAAAATACTTTTGAAAAATTACAATAGTATTTGTCCGACGCAACGTCCCAGATATTCACGTGAAGGACACAAATTCATAAAGAAGATTATATATACTTTTTATAATGCTGATGCCCAGTAAAATAAACAATAGTTACCAATTTGTCAAAGTTAATGAATGCATAAGATCAAAAATCAGTAACATAAAGGTTTGTTAGGAAATAATCATTTATTAAATCAGTTGTTAACTTAACCACCGCTATTCCTGTATAGTCTGGTTCACGTTGAGAAGGAAGTATTACTCTTATGGAGATGGTACCCAACGATGCCAAATCTACTTAAATATCTAATTTTTCGTATGTTGTCGCGCTGAACAACTTCACGAATTTCATGTTGGCGCTTAATAAATGTCCATTTGTAAATTTTGTTTGTATTTATTGGTTATATTCCACTGTGTTCCATTAGTATAAAATCGATAGAATAATATTGATTGTATTATTATTTATTCCACATCAAAATACACATACAAATAAGGTGTTCTGTTTCCTGTTCCTGTCTTTACTTTCAGGAAAACATACATAGATGTATATGTTATAATAAATTTACAAATATTTACAGAGGCATGCTTATAACAAATTGTGTATGATTAACTTGTATCAGATAACCAATATGAAGATGATGAGATAGATGTTAAATTAGTAATAAACTCTTTGGGTTCATCGTTGAATTTCCACATGACTTCTTAAACTAAAATGGCTAAACTTAAAACCACACTGTGCTAGATATTATATAATTATTATACCTTTGATAACATGTTTAAAGAGGTTTTTCCAATTATCGATAGAAACAGTGTCATATCTTCGCTGGATAAGCAGAGGCATATCTTAGCACTCAGAACGAAGTCATTTTTGTTGCCACTATCAACTAATGCATAATGTTGGCCATTACCTATTGATGCTCTTAGATCTTGCAAAAATGCTCATCTAGATGTATTAGCTGTACGATTTATCGGTGAAAATAATGTTTCTCCCTTCGCTGTGATATCTTCTAATAGTACGTTAATAATCCTATGCTATCTTATAATACCATCAGGGTCCATCAACATCTCTTTCAAATAATCTCAAAATATAAAACAATGTCTATTAAGAACCTGTAGAACGTACTTGTCGAAAAACTAGGTAAATCTTCGGTGTTTTCTGCAGCTAATATCGGATGCAATATTTCTTAGAATAAAGCTGTGAATTTTACACTCTAACAAGTGCTTGGATGTGTTCATCATACACTTGCAAACGAGAATTAATGCGGATACTGGCATTCCTTTCGCATTCGCTTGTAAGATTTCATGAATTAATTCATCTTTTTGTTAAATGTAATTATAACTTCTGTTGACGGTTATAGTAGTTTTTATAAACCCAGACTAGTTTAAAATTAACAGGTAATGTTAGGGGAAAAAATGGAATAAATGTAAGTGACACAAAAAGATATTCGAAATCGAGAAATGACAGGAACAGGAAACAGCGAATAATGCAGATATTATTATTACCGACAGCCATCAAATAAATCTGGCAACAATCCCCGTGATAGAAAGAGATAGACCCATATGGATAGGTATAAAATGAAAAAGGATGCATATAGTTCATAAGAATAATACTTCTTTTAAAACTTGAACTAGACTGTAGTTACACATTTGTTAAGATTTACCAAAGCACGAAATTTGCCGAATGTGCAACCGAAAGTTGCCGTACACGATTGCATCAATAGATGGCGGAATATTTGATACTTGGGCGGGGAAATCTATTTGACATTTCGACAGAATTTTCATTTTTAATTCAATTTGATCACTGTTCAATTAATTTGGAATAAGTTAGTAGCAGTAAGTTTAGAATACGTTTATTGATTATTACATTTTTATAATTAGGAGGCTAGGTGTGATTTCAACATTTGATTTTTGACAATATTATCACTGAATTTGAGACTATGCATCATGATTAGTAAGAAAATGCAGGATGCCGTGAGAAGAGCCAGAAATATTACGGAACAAGAAAAACAAAAAATTGTTAGCGATCATTGAAAATTATAAAGGAGTACCTACCCACATAGCTAAATTTAAATTGCCCGCAATTATTCTCAGTAACTGCAACGTTGAAACATAAAATTATCTACTATTTTGTATTACTTTGATAGTTATTTTAATGCCTTTACGTTGAATTTACTGAAAATAGTGGCGGGAAATTTAAATATGGCTATTAGGGCAGTTGAAAATAAGAAAACAGACGGAGTATCTATTAAACAAAAAAAACGAAGTATGAGCAAAATTACAGAGTGCTACTGGATTAAGAATGAAATAGTAGTTAATTACATTATACAACTTTATGAAGAAAGAACAATCAAACAAGAGTCCGAATAATTATTTTAGTTGCCTTTTTTCTAATACATGATTCTTCTCTGAATAGTCGTGGACATATGTCCTCTCGCACATATGTTGTCTAGTATATCGAATAGTTCTTCATTGGAGAACGATGATTCATCATTCCATATAGCCATTATGGTTGTAATCGTTATAATAAACTTGACATAAGCCAGAAGCAAAACCTCAATTACTGAATTTCCAAGTGAAAACGTCAAAGTTTCAAGTTCGCTCTCTATCGGAACTAAACTGAACTATCAATTTTAGTAAACTTACAGTTAACTAGTTTACAACAGTCATTTGTAGGTTGTTAACTAATTACTCAACATTTAACAAATGAATAAGTTTATGTTACTCGACTTTTACTTAACAATTTGTTAGTGCTAACAAATGATTAACTAATCACTTGGTTACACAAGCTTTACGTTACCGGGCATAAGTGAACTGATTTTATACACAGAACGCAATTGTATTACATTTGGAAGTAATTTTACCAAACAAAAAATCTGTTGCTAATTTCACACCGGTTTACAATTCCATTACAAGTATTTAGCAAAATTTTTATAACTTAAATTAACACAGCAAATTATATTATTATATGATACAACATAGTATGCATTTACCTACCACGATCGCTTGATGGCTCTGACAGTTTGCTTTATATGCTCTGTGGAAGCATTGAAATTTACATTGAATTGAATGTTAAGCAGCATGCACTTTTTTGACACGTCAAATTCAAACAACAAATATAATAAATGCAGGTGGCAACTGTGAGTGGCAGGCACAGCTGATAACACCTTGGTTTATTTCGGCATTTGTCGATATATTCAAGTTGACGATTTGCTGCGTTTATACTGCTGTCCAAATTAAATTTCGCGGTATCATCTTGAAGCACGTCCGCGGATTAATTTTATATTCCCTAACAAAAGCGACTACAATTCAATCTGCTAATGCTCATGGAAAATAATCATTAAATGGTATTAGTTGGTTATAGTTAGGTATTAAGTTGTTATTCATCTATATCAGAGATCACAAGGTGATAATTTATTTTTAGACGTGGTCTGCCATGGAAGAAACCCAGTTTCTCAATGTCTTTTTATTAGATCGCATTAATAGATTGTGGTTCTACGATTTTAATATTTTCTTTTAATTTTTATTGAGGTAATAGGGCACTCACCAGGTAACCCACATAGCCAAATTTAAATTGCCCGCAAATATTCTCAGTAACTTCAACGCTGAAACATAAAATTACCTACTATTTTGTACAACATTGATAGTTATTTTAATGCCTTTACGTTGAAGTTACTAAAAATAGTGGCGGGAAATTTAAATTTGGCTATTAGGGAAAATAAAAGAAATTGTTTTTTTATAAGTTTACAAATTTACAATAATTTTTTGTTTTTTTTAAAGTGGACTATTTGACGTTAAAGAAAAAAATGAAAAAGAATGCTTATTTAATTCCTCGTCCTACTCCTCCAGTACTTTATACACCTACTCCCATCGCAACAATTTCTCCAGACAGAAGATCCATAGACAGGGAACAAGATCGAAAGGAGTTACGACGATTAAAAAATGAGATTCTCCGGCTGAAAAATGAAGTATCTGATGCGCATAGTAAATGTGAAAAATTGGAAGATCGATGTGAAAGTTTAGAATCAGAATTAGCAAACTTTACTAAACACGAGTCTGTAAAAAAAGTCAAACAGATAGAAGATCATCTGGAGACGCTGAATCAAAATTTAAAATCAATCATCAAAGCAATGACAATCTGTTCCAATAAATTAAATCAAAAAGAATGCTGCGCCGTTATTGAACAACAAATGGCGCAATATCGACAAGGCAAAATAGAACTTTCCCAAGCCGGTATCGCGTTCATGTCGGAACCAAATTTTTCTACCATGATCGAAGATTATCATAAAATTGCGCAAAATAAATGACGTTAAGAAAAAAGGCATATGCAAGGCGCTATATAAAGCAACCGAAAGAACAGAACGCAAAACTGACAAATTTACGTTAGAAGTTGATGCTAGTCTGGAAAACACTCAACACTTTATCAAGGAAGAATACAATAAACTGAAGGAATTAGATAGGAAATCCGTCTATGATTCAATGAATATTGAGAAGGAATTGTACGCTGACATTTTAGAGACAATCACGGATAGACTGCTTGTCTTCGATTCAATCAAAGTTACCGTTGAAGGTAGAAATACAAAAACTAAAACAAACGCCCTTAGAAAGAGCTACCAGAACCTGATTGAAAAATTCGAAGGTTCACTAGATGCAATAACTGGAAACAGCATTATCATGTATAAACTCCCTGAGAGCAATGATGGCGAAGACGACTTAACTAAAGTAAAGAGCTTTTTAAATCAAGCTAATCTGAAGACGGACGTGGAAATAACAATAAAGAAATTGCTAGATCCAGGGAACCCGTTGAAAGTTACTTTTTCCGACACGCAGGTGGTCGAACAGCTCTTGCAGTTACCCAATGAAAAGACATTCTTTCGTGGATCATATGTCCGGATGAAGAAGTGCGACGAATAAAATAAATCTAATTTTAAAATCATATGACATATTTTACTTATTTTGTCATGTATAATAATAAACTTTATCAATACATGTATATATATTCCTAATAAAATATTATCTCTCGCGATATACTTTTATTTTCGATAGATAATCAATCATTTTATCATGGATTTCAATAAAGATCTTTGTAAACAAAAATTCAATGAAATAACTCTTACTAAATAACTTTTTCTAACACTTCTTTATTTTTACCATTATTTATGTGTCTCTCTATTTATTTAAAAGCCCGTTAATTTCACCTATATGGGGGGGAGTATTAGATATTTAACATGTGAGAATGCCCATATGTGATCAAATGAAACTGTGAAATGTTTAAACAAAATTAAAATAAATAAATATTGCAAAAGTATGATTTACATTAATTATAAAACAAACACACCTATTTGTATCATAAAAAAGAAATACTTTTGAAAAATTACAATACATATTACTACATTTAATTAACAACTTAAAAATCTTAATTGTACAGTGGGTATGCAACCCTGTATACACATCAATTTTGAACAAAACCGAATCCCAACAATTTTTCCCATCTTTTAATGTTGACATATCAGTGAGTTACGTCATTACTTGCAATTTGGGGCCATTACTAAAATAACCAACTAAAACATACAACTTTTTCATGTTCAATTAAAGATGTTGGTGCCTACTATTTTTAAAATTGCATGCCTGTCACATTTTCCCAATGTATTTTCACCAATTTCGTTATTGCTGTCAACTGTCAAAAGCCTATATTCTGCATTTTCAGTAATGTGTTTAAACTTGGTATATATTTATTTAAAATAAATAGTTATTACAACTGAACCATGCCGAAACCATTGTATAGACAATCGAAGGAGTTAATAGTTTCGTTAATCGTGTATTTCGACGGGCAAGAAATCACTAATAATACACAAACTAACGACGCTATAGGTTAGATTTGATAACTGACAGGTGCCATAATAGAAACCGGAAACGGTGGACTATTGTAAGTATTGTATTTACTTAAAAAAAACAGTAATAGCGCTACTTCTATATGTGACATTCATAAAATTAATCCTTGTATCTTTTTGTGTGAGAAAAACGGAAACTTTGCTTCTTTTTTCAATAGCAATACTTGAGAAAAATAGTCAAATCAGAAGATTGTCTTTACTCGTATGATAAAAATAAATAGAGAGTACAAAAACGGTGAGTGTATACAAATATTGTCTACAGAAGTGGTTCTTTCACATACATTTTCACAAAAAGACATTTTCTATGTCTGAAACACATTGTTGTGGAAGATATTATCGTATTCTCAAAGAAAAGGCAGTTTGTTATGAAACGATGGATGGATGAAATATAACACATCGGAGAGATGCATACAATTGTATAAAGCAGATTGAATTAAATTAGTCTGAAAATTTGATGCAGTAGTTGGTGTACAACATACTAGAAACGAAATTCAGAAGTAGTAAAACAGATTTGTTTGGATACAAAAGAAACTTGCATACTGTAACTATAATAGTTACTATGAATATTTTAAGCGATAATCATTCCGATTAAATTTATTGTTACTCACTTATGCCTTCTTGTTATGTCTTCACTCTTATTATGATTAACGTATTATTAAACCTGGTTTTCAAAAAGAATCATCACAAATATATTAACGGTAAATGTTATTTTGAAGAGTTTGTTTATTCATCTGTCAAAAGTGTTTGACAGTTAAATAACCTAACGGTTTGTTTATGGTACTACGTGAGGCAGACGAGGTACTACTAGTATAGTTCATTTATCATAGCAGACGAGGTACTACGTGAGTCAGTTCGCTATGACGTCACGACCGTGTTGCAAATTTTCTCTTTGTGAAAACGTAAACAAACCGTTAGGTTATGTAACTGTCAAACACTGTTGACAGGTGAATAAACAAACTCTCCAAAATGACATTTACCGTTAATATTAGTCATGATTCTTTTTGAAAATTAGGATTTAAACTATGTTAACAATACTAGGAGTGGGAAAATAACAAAAAAAAAAATAAGTGAGTACAATAAATTTAATCGAAATCATTTTTGCTTAAAGTATTCACAGTAATTATTAGTATGCAAGTTTCTTCTCTGTCGAAACCGATCTCTCTTTTCACTACTTATGAAATTCGCTCCAGTATGTTGTACACGAAGTACTACGCCAAATCTCCAGACTAATTTAATTCAATGCTACTTTACATAATTGTATCCGATCTGCCATATTTCATCCATCGTTTCATAACAAACTTCCTTTTCTTTGAGAACGCTATTAATAGTGTTTAATATGATATATTTTGACCTGAAAAGTATTTTATATTTATAAACAATTTCTGTAAACAATATTTACATATACTCACTGTTTTTATATGTCATAACAAACATAAAAAAAACTTTGTGTGATGTATTTAAGTCGATTTGAGTAAAAGATAGCATATCCATGGTTTGATTAATTGTTCTGCCCACTGCGACCACTAGGGTTAATTGTAGAGCGGACCTTATCTTAGAGTTCATCCAACAAGTTCAGGCCCCCAGTTCAGATTCATTTTTCCGATTAAAAACAATCTCATGCTGCAAGATACTGATATATTTAATCAAAATCAGTATCAGAATCAGTATCACTCAAAGTATTTGCAGTTATTATTAATTCGAGAGTTTCTTCTCTGTCAAAACCAACCTCTCTGTTCCACCACTTTTGGATTTCCTTTTCGGTATGTTGTATACTATTACACCAAACTCCTGCCGTAATTTGATTCAACGCTTCCTTCCACAATTTCGTGCATCCTTCCTCCGATCTGCCATATTTACCAACATGATTAGCATAGTATCTTTTTGTGATGCCCCATATCAGTTCAATCGGATTAAATATGCAGTGATACGGAGGAAGACGGAGAACCATATGACCATACAATTCCGCTAATTCATCAGCTTCATATACCGGTTGTGGTTTATGCTGCTCAACCAGGTGGAGTAGCTGTATTTTTAATGCAGTGCTATCATAATCAATATTATTGTTAGTGAGCCAGCGCTGAATTTCAAGTTTCGTCGATGAAGCTGTTGGTGGTTTATTCCGGATGGTACTATGGTAACTAGCGTTATCCATTACAATGACAGAAGGGTTTTCTAGATTTATAAGAAGCTGTGTTTCGAACCACTTTAAGAAATTCTCACGATTCATATCACCATGATAATCTAAGCTCTTGCAACGGGATGAAAATACTAGTTCTGCTCCTGGTATAAATCCGTCACTATTTCCAGCATGTAAAACTATAGATCTTCTTCCACCAACTTTCGATGCTTTAACAGTTTTCCTAGTTGCGTCTTGCCAAGATTTGCCTGTAGTACCATCTTGAAAGATCCAGGTTTCATCAAGAAAAACAAACTGACGTACATTCTCATTTTTGAGACGTATATATTGTTGCATGAAAGTAATTCTTTTTATCGCAATGTGTGAAATCTCCATTAAACCACGTTTAGGATCGTCTTTTTTTATAACGAAAGCCTATGTCACGTAGTATTTTCCACAACGATGTGTTGCAACCACTGAAAACGTCTTTTTCTTTAAGAGCACTGTTCAAAGTGCTTAATGTGATATGTTGCTCTGAAAAATATTATATGTGAAATAAACACTTCTGCAAACAATATTTGTATATACTCACTGTTTTTATACATATCATAAATTGTGTTCCTAATAGCACATTGAGTAAAATCATCAATTTTACGGACAGGTTTATCTCGTATACGTTTTCGTTTTGGGTTACTGGGCGTAATTCCGTGTTTGATCATGGACGAAATTTTATGTATTGTTGCTATAATGAATGTTTAGAGCACTCGATACTCTCTAAAACGAAATACTGTTAAGAATATGACATTAAAAATATATGTATTATATACTTCTCGCACAGAAGTTAACGGGAGTAATGGCCCGTTGTTCTCGCGTTCTGCTTCAAAATACGCGATTAACGAAACTATTAACTCCTTAGATTGTTTACACAATGGTTTCGGCATGGTTTAGTTGTAATAACAACTGATTTTAAATAAATATATATGTAGTGTATGCACCGGGGGTGACGCTGTCGAATCGGGGAAGAGACGATTCATTCATTGTGCGGGGAGACGCATACGTGTGAGGTGCATGCACGGCATCGAGATTGTGAGTGATTAACACGGTGTTTTATTTATGTATTGCATACAATACAAGTGGCGACGAGGATAAAGTGAGTAGTAAACATTACATACATATGCATATAAAGAAAAGAAAACGCACGTATAGCGTAAAACAATACCTAGAGTATTTTTACATGCAGATGGACTCTGTTACCTACACAGAAGAACACTTTTCATTTATAGATGTGTTACGATTTGAGATGTCTTACAAAATACTCATTACAGGGTGAATTAAATATGCAAATTATTCATAAAAATGGTTGTATAAGCTAGTGTGATTGCCCTTAGCAGAAAAGAAAGACGGAAACATTCCGCGTAGTTGAATAATAGTCGGCTAGGTAAGAAGTAAATAAAATGGCGATGATAACGATAGTACGGAGTAGGGGAGCGCTGTGGACGCGCTAATACTTGTTCGCGGGCACGTGCTGCTATACAGTCACCTGTCGCGCGTAAATAAGTTGCGGTATGTGTTACACTAGTAATATCCTGACAAATCATAGTATCTCTCGTACATTATAATTGTATAACAACAAAAGCAAACCTTAAATTAAGGAATAAAAAATCATATATGTATTTTTATGTCGTATTTGAGAAAGGTTAAAATTATTTTCATATTTTGCTTATTTGTATGTATTTTATTTAAATGTGCAAAACACAAATATATATAATAATACACCGCAACTTGTTAATAGGGCCACGCAAATTTAAATAATGCAAAAAAAAGGGCCACGCGAAATTTAGCAAATGCTAAATAAATAAAAAGGGCTACGCTAACTAAAGCAAGCAAGCCACGCCAGACTTACTTAACGCTAGATAAATAAAAAGGGCCACGCAAAATTTAGCAAATGCTAGATAAATAAAAAGGGCTACGCTAACTAAAACAAGCAAGCCACGCCAGATTTAGCTAACGCTAGATAAATAAAAAGGCCACGTAAAATTTAGCAAAAGCTAAATAACTAAAAAGGGCCACGCTAATTAAAATAAGCAAGCCACGCCAGATTTAGCTAACGCTAGATAAATAAAAAGGCCACGTAAAATTTAGCAAAAGCTAAATAACTAAAAAGGGCCATGCTAATTAAAATAAGCAAGCCACGCAAAAAAAAAAAAAAAAAAAAAAAAAAAAAAAAAAAAAAAAATTTAAATTGCCAATTTTATTTCAGACCATTGGAAATGGCGCAAGTTGCAACCCACCCTCTCACAACTTTGGAGTCTTTGACTGCGAAGGGACCAAGCTTCAGTGGGCATTAGATGGGAGAAATGGAAGAGGGCGTTAGAAATATATCTTTTAGCATCAAACATAGATAATGCAATAAAGAAACGCGCAACTCTTTTGCATGTGGGGGGTTTGCAACTACAGGAAATATATTACAACCTGCCGGGTGCTCACGTTGACGAGAGTGGCGACATAAATGTCTACGAAATTGCTCTTAGCAAACTAAACGACTACTTTTCTCCGAAGCAAAGTAGATACTACGAACGCTACCTCTTCAGATTAATAAAACAAGAAGAGGGAGAAAGATTCGAGAAATTTATTCTTAAGCTCCGGAATCAAGCTGATAAATGCAAGTTCACTAGCAAGGAAGAACATTTGATAGACCAAGTAATTGAAAAGTGTCGCTCCAATGAACTTAGACGGAAAATTTTAGCCGGGGGTGATACTATCACTCTGGATCAAATAATACAGGAAGCAAATGCTCTGGAAGCTGTTGCTAGACAATTAGAACAGCTTGGACAGAAAACTAGTAACCAGAAAACTCATGAAATTAATCAATCAGACATCAATAAAATAATCTTTAGGAAAAGATTTATTGGAAAAGATACTGAAAAACATTGTTCCAGATGTGGTAGCAACAAGCATGCATCAGACAACATAAAATGCCCAGCAAAAGACAAAAGATGTCGGAGATGCGGATTTATCGGCCATTTTCAGGAACATTGTAAAACAAAATTTAAAAAGCGGACTGACTATCCAAGGACCGATTTTCGTTCGAAGAAACCAAAGCAGACCTCAGGGAAGAACGACGAAATTGATTATATTTTCAATTTGGACGAAGACTCAGTTGTCAATTGCATCGTCGGAGGAGTAAGTATAGAGATGTTGATCGACTCGGGTAGTAAATGTAACGTGATTACCGATAAAACTTGGGGACATTTAAAAAATCTCAATGCCATGGTTTCCAATCAGATTAGGAATCCCGACAAGGTACTCGTACCTTATGGTAGTCAGAAACCTCTAGAGGTAATGGGTTCTTTCGAAACGAAAATTCGCGTAAATAAGGCCGTAAAGAAGGCAACGATTTACGTCATTCGGAATGGTACCCGTAACCTTTTAGGAAAAGCTACTGCAATCGCGCTTGGTGTCTTAAGGATCGGCCTTCATGTCAATCGGGTTGACACATTTCCGAAATTCAAAGGCGTGAAAATTCATATCCCGATCAATAAATCCGTAAAACCTGTCATTCAACCATATAGAAGGGTGCCCATTCCGTTGGAAGACAAGGTAAACAGTAAATTGGCCGAACTCGAAAATGCCGGTATAATTGAAAAAGTTGATGGACCTTCACCATGGGTTTCTCCAATGGTTCCGGTGCTGAAAGAGAATGGTGAAGTTCGTATATGCATTGACATGCGAAGAGCGAATCAAGCAATTATAAGAGAAAACCATCCGCTACCAACAATGGACAAACTCCTACCAACTTTTAGACAATCCCAATATTTCTCCAGGCTAGACACTAAAAATGCATTTCATCAATTGGAAATCGATGAAGGAAGCCGATACATTACAACTTTTAGTACTAGCAAAGGGTTATATCGATATAAACGACTGATGTTCGGAATATCATGCGCTCCAGAGATTTTTCAAAAAGTTCTGGAAAAAATATTGCTGGGATGTGAAGGAACAGCAAACTTCATCGACGATATAATCGTGCACGGATCAGATGAACATGAACACAACCAAAGGCTCGACAAAGTGTTAAGAGTACTAAGAGACAATAGAGTTCTCTTAAACGAAGCGAAATGTATCTACAGAACTAAAAAAATTAATTTCTTGGGACACGAGCTGTCAAGAGAAGGAATCAAACCACTAGGAAAGTACATAGAAGTTATACGGACCAGTCGAAAGCCTGCAACTGTCGAGGAAGTTCAAAGCTTTTTGGGATTGATCAATTTTGTGGGTAAATGGATTCCGAATTTGGCCTCACTAACAGACCCTCTACGGAAACTTTTACGCATGAAATTAGGCAAAACAGCAAACATTGAGGAACACTGGACGGACTCACAAGACAACGCATTTCAACGTTTAAAAGATTCCTTATCGAAAATGAGAACACTGGGCTATTACAACCCCATGGATAGAACTCAAGTTGTAGCTGATGCTTCACCAGTTGGACTAGGAGCCGTTCTCATCCAAGTTAATCAGGACGGTCCTCGTGTGATAGCATATGGCAATAAAAGTCTCACTGATTGTGAGAAAAGATACTGCCAAACCGAAAAGGAAGCCCTAGCACTCGTCTGGGCCGTGGAACATTTTAAAATATATCTATTGGGAAAAGAATTTGAGCTCATAAGTGACCATAAACCACTTGAGATTATCTTTGGCCCTAAGTCAAAACCATGTGCCCGAATAGAGCGTTGGGTTCTTAGGCTACAAGCATATAAATATAAGATTATATATCGCCAGGCAGAACAAATATTGCAGATCCGCTTTCAAGACTGTGCCAATCGGGCACATTGCAGCCGTTTGACAAAGAGAACTACTTAAATCAAATTATAGAATACAGCAGACCTACAGCAGTCTCATTGAGAGAAATTGAAGTCGCTTCATCTGCTGATGAAGAAATAGCTAAAGTAAAAAAAGGAATTTACGAGAATGCTTGGGATGAGTCCATTAATAATTACAAAGTATTCCAGACGGAATTGTGTTTCCAAGGGGACATAGTTCTGAGAGGCAGCAAAATTGTTATACCAAGATGTTTACGTCAGAGAGTACTAGAAGCTGCACACCAAGGGCATCCCGGTATTGTGGCCATGAAAGCTCGACTTAGGACTAAAGTCTGGTGGCCCAGAATCGATAAGGACGCCGAAGCCATAGTAAAATCGTGTAGAGGATGTACTTTGGTATCTGCTCCAAACCCACCACAACCGATGAAACGACGACAGCTCCCTGCCGAACCCTGGGTGGATGTGGCCGTAGATTTTTTGGGTCCTTTACCCTCTAATGATTATTTGCTCATCTTAGTTGATTACTACAGCAGATATAAAGAAATTAAAATCATGCGAAACATTTCAGCAATTGCAACAGTGGACAGTCTCAAGGAAATATTCTCTAGATTAGGTTACCCAGCAACATTAACTTGCGATAATGGAACTCAATTCACGGGGGAGATCTTTAAAACTTACTGCAAAGAATGTGGTATTATTGTATATAATACAATCCCGTATTGGCCCCAGATGAATGGGGAGGTCGAACGCCAAAACAGGGATGTGTTGAAACGATTGAGAATCAGTCAATTGGAAAAGAAAAACTGGAAGGAGTGCCTATTGGAGTACTTGATTATGTACAATAGCACACCTCATAATGTTACTGGCAAAACACCTTCTGAGCTATTTTACAAAAGACAATTTCGCGACAAGATACCAACCGCACGCGATATTGAATATAAAACAGAGGACTCAGAGATTAGGGACAGAGACAGAGAAAAGAAAATGAAGGGGAAAAGAACAGGGGGACAGGAGAAGAAAAGCGTCGGACTGTGATATGGAAATAGGAGAGAAGGTATATGTTAGGAACATGGCCAAACTAAATAAGCTTACACCCAATTTTGACACTGCCACACACACAGTCACAAGCGTGAATGGTGGAGATGTTACCGTCAGGGACGACGATACAGGCAAGGAGTATAGGAGAAATATAATTCACCTTAAGAAGATTGAAGATGGAGAATGGGTTGTTGCTGGTAGACACACGAACGGAAGCCCGTCTAATGAATAAATAGATGGTCGAGGAGCCAAAGAATTAATCATGTTTTGTTATTTTTATTATTACTGAGTTAAATACTATGTTGCTGTTATTATATTGCTATTGTATTTATGGAATGTATCTATCTGTTTAAAGAAAATAAAAAAGGGATGTAGTGTATGCACCGGGGGTGACGTTGTCGAATCGGGGAGGAGACGATTCATTCATTGTGCGGGGAGACGCATACGTGTGAGGTGCATGCACGGCATCGAGATTGTGAGTGATTAACACGGTGTTTTATTTATGTATTGCATACAATACAATATACCAAGTATAAACACAAATTTTCACACACTACTAGAAACGCAAAATATAACCCTTTGACAGTTAACAGCTATAACGAAATTGGTGGGAAAACATTGGGACGATGTGACAAACACGCAATTTAAAAAACAGTAGGCACCAACATAGTATCTTTAATTGAACATGAATAAGTTATATGTTGGTTGGTTATTTTAATAATATGGTATTGCATGGCCCGAATTTGCAAGTAATGACGTACCTCGTCTGTTACGATAAATGAAGTATACCTCGTCTGCTATCGTAAATGAACTATACATTTAAAGGTCTTATTTAACTTATTTTAAGCAAAATAAATTCACCGAAAAAAAAATAATATGTTCTTTCAAAAATTTGCTGGATTAACTTACCTCTTTTTCGTGAATCGTGACTGTTTACTGTTCGAGTACCTTGATGTGGATGCTTGCTAGGAGCCCCTTGTACTGACTGACTGTTCAAGTAACAAATTTAATTTACTACTGCGACGAATTCTCTTTTAAGAGAGTATGTTTGGATATATGACCCCGGTCGGAGTACGTAGCTGCTCCCCAAACGGTTTGAGAACTGTTGACAATTCGTCTCAAAAACGCAACACTACATTTGCGCTACATCAATAACACAATGGGGCAGTCGCCATTTTCTGCAGCGGAAACCGCTGCTGATATCCAAACTCTGTCTATTTTAAGTTTTAACCAATGTCGTTGATGTGTCATAATAGTAAAGACAATCTCCTGATTTGACTATTTTGTTCAAGTATTGCTATTGAAAAAAGAAGCAAAGTTTTCGCTTGTCTCGCAGAAAAAGATACAAGGAGTAATTTCATGAATGTGATAGGTAGAGATAGCCATATTACTGCATTGTTTAACTACAATACTTAAAATAGTGCACTGTTTCCGGTTTCTATCATGCCACCTGTCAGTTATTAAATCTAACCTATAGCGTCGTTAGTTAGTGTTAGTTTGGTTTATTATTAGTTGTTTCTCGTCCGTTCTTTTGCTTTCTTTGTATATTTTGCAAGAAAAAAAAATGTTCTTTTTAGAGCACAGAGCCTTCTTTAAAGTTTTCAATAGGTAAGTTATTTAGAATAAAGAGAATGCTTCACACAATGACTAAGTGGTTGAATTCTAAGGCACAGGAGCTTTTACTCAATGCTCTGGCATATTTTGAGAGGGAAAAAGAAAATGGCGGACCTTTATTACAATTATATACAAAGTATGTATTTTTCCAAATAGTAAGCGAAGCGAATATCATGATCGTACTCTAAACACGGCCTATGTTAACAAGAATTTTCGCAAGGCATTTCGCATGATTAATGTTAAAATTTGTGTGTAAATGTTTTGCCTTTCCTGAATTTTGAGGTTATATATTCTGTTATCGACAGTTTAAATTGAATTTTTAATCAAATTGAAATTTTAATCAAATTGAAATTTAATAATTTAAATATACAGAATGGCATTTCTTTTAACTTTTTCGTCAATTCATAAAAGCTAAATGTGAGCTTGTATCTCAAAAACCATAAACCAGATTCTATTTTTATAATCTGAGAATAAATGAAGCGTGATTTTTTTTATTAAACTCTCGGTAATGAAGATAGGCATATTATTGCTGCACTTTGCATCTATAATAAAATGTAGGTTTGAATCCTAAAACGGTATTGTTGCAAAAATTGGCGAAAAAAAAGCAAAAGGCTGCAATAAAAAGTATAATTTAGAACAAAATCGGTTCAATAAAATAAAGAAGCAGATGGTATCAGCACAATGAGTTTTCATTTAAACACCCAATAGTAAGCCTTTATTGAGATGAAATAACTACTTTTACTTCTGGATTATAAAGAAAAAAACACTACTCATAGTTTTTATTAATTTTTTATTCATTTTTGCATTACACAATAATAACATATACAATATAATAATTATGTTTGAATCCTCTTTGCGGGAAGGAATTAATAATTATTTTCTTAATCGAAAGAGAGAAACCGCAACTTAACAACATACACACGTAAAAACAAATTAATCGATCGTACATAACAGTAACATCATTCGAATAAGTAAATCAAAATAAATCGAGAATTACACAATTAATAAAAACAACGACTTTATACAAATCAACGATGCAAGAATTTTAAAATAAAATATCTGGATGATGTTTTTAATTTTCACTATATATCATCGTTAAAACTTTCTTTTTTAAATCTACAATGTTTTCTCATCTTACAATTATTAATACATTATAATAATAATAATAAATATTAGTACATTATACATCATCGTATTTCATTTTTCTTTTTTATATATATACTCTTCGATCCCTAATCAATTTTCGGTTTATCTCAATAAGTTACCATTGTCGCTGTTTGTTAGTCATTTAAATCTTTATGTATACATATCAAGTGTTTCTTTTTTAAGGTTCACATCCACAAAGATACTTTATATAATAAGCGTATAGTGTAAAATAGTTTCAATAATACATGTTATAATAGTAGTTTGTATGTGAATGTTTGAAATAATGTACAAAATAGAATAGGGAAAAAACAACTCCAAACCAATCTGTTTTTTTTTTTTACATAATCATTATTTAACTATACAAAAATAAATAAATATTATATTATAAATACCTTGTAGAATCTTAACAAGCTTCTATATATAACGAGAGTAATAGGATTTGGTTATTTCGCGTACTTTAATTTCCTTCACAAATTTACAATAGAGATCACGTAATCGGGGTTTAGACTAGGAAATTTTTTGGCAATTATTACTTGTTGAGATACAATTATTCAAAATATTCTCGTGTTCACATCAAAAAGATCTTCATCATATCTTAATCTTGATATTGTTGTTAGTATTATAGGTTATAAACATTTCTTTAGTTACTTTCTGGTTACTTTCAAGTATTGCAGATATTACTAATTTACCAACTGCGATAATCAGCATAATAATATAAGTACAGATGTCGCTTTACATCCTTCAAATATAATTTCGAAATACAATAATACTTCGTTCCGAGTTATTTTTATATATAATAATATATTCCCAATGTTATTCCGTAAAAGAGGTGAGTGACTCTTATATTAATGTATTACGTAGGAATTGTTAATTTTATTTTATTACGACTTCCATTACGTTAACCTCACAAAAAAAAAATGTTGCTCGTCCAATCCATGTTTCATTCTTTATTAGTTGTTTTTGTGCGTTAGTTTTGTGCTTGTAGACAATTTTTTGTTCTTATCATCGCGCCGAGAATAATCCCGAAAGGAAATCTTATCGAATCGGCTTTTAAAAACAAGCAGAACGTTCGTCCGAAATTTCTCTGGAAAGAATTGCATTTTCAAAATGATTTTGCCTACGATTCAGTTTCCCAAGGGAATTATTTTGGGTGCGATCTCGTTAGTATTAGTTTATCGAATTTGTATCTCGATTAGAAAATATATATATATATAATGACATAATAAATCTTTAAACAAGATTTAAATTTACATTGCAATTAGTTTGGGAACTTATAAGGTATTGAGGAAATGAAATTCTCTAGGATTTTAAATGAATAGATTAAAATTAAAATGTAAAATTCAATTAGTTAAATTAATTAAATAAAAGATTTATAAATGCAAAAATCGTAGTTTTTATATTATTATATTCTGATTATTATCGATTTTGTTGTCGCTAATCTTTTAACAGTAATTTTCTTTCTATAATGTTAACTCTATCCAAGCTCAGTGCTGTTTTCGCGCGGGAAATTTGAAAAATTCGATTTTTTTTCTCATTATAAGACAATCACCTCTTTTACGTGTCAGCGCGTGCTCATAATCATCCAATGCGTTTTAATTACATAGTGTTTGGTGTGAAAGATGCTTTAGGGGGTTGATACAGTAAATGTTGGTGATTAAAACAAAAAATACCGTGTGTTGCTTCTGAAGTTGTACAACACTGACTATTATAAATAGAAGTTTCTATTATTTTTCTTTCACTTATCATTATTATATCCGTTTAATAATTAATTGCAATATTCCCGGTGTAGTTTTACCGGAAATATCTAAATATATTCTCGGCAAGCGTAATTGTCTGTTGTCTGATGAAAATATATATATTTTTTACAAGTAAAAACGGGCCAAGCAAGAGTAAATAGATCGCGAATCGTTTGGACGTTATTCGAAATAATTTACCGCAATTTTATTGTCACGCGTAGTTCGGGAATCGCACGCTAGATGTCGCGACCTCTTTCCTCCTGTCAGTTTGGAAATTTATGGCGCGCGAACGAAAGAGACGAATACAGCTTTACACATATTATTATTATTACGTAAATCCTATATTTATTAATTTTAATGTTTAAAAATTGCGTTATGACATGTAACAATCACACAGATCTTCCTCTACCGTAGCACTATAAAAATTCGAAATGGCAAAAACGGCGAAAGCTACAATATAGTGGAATACTTAATTTTATTAGTATAAACAGATTTTTATTTCATTTTTTTTTCCTATTTCGTTTATTACACAGAGAAATTTATTTATTAAAGACATATACAGGTAAATGTGTATATTTTTTCTACAAAAAAATAAATAATATTTAAATAGACGACGAGAAGATATTAATATAAATTTTAAAAAATGCCTTTTATTTATTTGAATACAACGACTCTCTCTGTTCTACTAAGCGAATCATAATATAGGGTGTAAACATCAAGAGATCTTTCAAACACATAGAGAAGTTTAAAAAATTTAATCTACCGCTTAATTTTATTATCGTTAAAGACAAAATGTATGCTTCTGTCACTTTCACTATCAGTTAAGATTCTGTAGAGGGATATTTTTCGATATTTAGCGTATTTTAGTGTATTTATATAAAAGAGATCTTATTCCACATCTTCGATTTTGTCTCACACGTTTTGGATATAATAAAATTAACCGATTTCTAATTTTCAATAAAAATTTTTTTTATATTAAATTGTAAACAACGACATCTCTGTTCTATTAAGCGAAATGTAAATATATAGATTGGTATAAACATCGAGAGATTTTCCAAAAAACGTATAGATCATTCAAAATTTCTACAACTACGACATTACTTTCATTTTATTAATAATAATAATATTAAAGGTAATATTTACTACATATACAAAAACATTGGGCTTCACATTTTTCGTTACGAGTTAAGATTCAATAGAAGGATATATTCCAATGTTTATATAATTTTAATTAACAAAGAATTAAATAATTTCGGCCTGCCATAATTAATTTTATTTCGCGAAATCAGTTTTCATTTAATTTTTTTTTTTTGATTGTTTCTATTTTGCTCAGAATATTTCTTCTTATTTTAAATAAATGAAAACCGATATTTTGTTTTTTCACTGCATAATTGTTAATCAAAGTGATGATTATTGCTGCATATCCTTATAATGCTTTAATAATTGCAAGTTGTATCTGAACTATGTAGATGTTGTTTAGATTGTAATCATTTGCATATGTTTTGGTTGTGTGATGAATCTAACAATTCGGTTTTTTCATATATAAATATCATCCTGAAACAAAATATCTTAAGAGAATATCGATTTATCACCTTGCAATAACTGCTTCAAAATAAATAAATAATAAAAAAAAATTACAATTATTGTGAATATATAAATAACTGGCTTGCTTATAAATTGGGTCCCTCATACTATTTTGAATTTACTACAACCTTTCTTAAGATCTTGGTTTTGGAATATAATTTGTCCTAAAACATTTTTAATATTTTGCAAATTAGATAATTGTATATATATATATATTTTGTTGGAATTTTCTGTCGAACAATATTGAAATTTGAATTGCAAAATATGAGATCCATTAAGATATCGATTTAGAGATCTATTTTAAAACCATTATTTGTGACAAAAAGTTATTTTTGTTATACTAATCTTGGTAATGGTTTTGTTGGAAAGTTTATAGGTTATGTTTCACTCAAATAATATTAAATCTTTCTTGCAATAGTGTTGATATTAACTTGAATGATTTTCCATCTATGTGAGTTTGATTTAACTTTTCTCTTGGTTTCGTATTTGTCTTGACTTTATTGAAATTTATTTTTAAACTATTTCAAAAGCTTATATATATTTTTTTCTTGTACATCCCTTTTAAGATAGGGGAGTTTCCTTCTTCAATTACATAAACTGTACTGAGCAGGATTCTGTTTATAAATGTCATTTACTTATTTGCATCCTGGAGTGTATTATTTGGAAAGAGTTGGTATGAGCTTATCATTAATTTTCTTTTTTGAACTGCGTATTTTAGGAAATTTTATATTTTTCAGTTGGCATCACCGCGCTATTAATCATTTATAATGCCTGTATAAAGTAGAAAAAAATCCTGCTCTTCAAAGTAAGTAAATTCTGATCTATTTCATATTTTTTTTTCGACTTTGCAACACTTTCAAATCTGCGATAAGGTATTTCAGTGTTTTAGCGGGAAATTTGAATTGTCTCCACACTGCCCCGTCTGTATTTTTGTCTTGTTTTCAAATTTATTTAGTACATATTACTGTTTGAGAGATTTTTTCTTTTGTATCTTTGTCGGACTTTCAAATATATTTTTTTTTGAATACTTATAGTTCAGCGCTATTTTAGTTTTGTTGATCGCTTTTTTTTTCTTCAATATTTGACACATCAACCCGAGCGACATCTTGTGTTTGGTACAAATTTGGCGCGAAATTTAAAAATGTAATAATTTCACGGATTCCATAAAATTTGATTTTTTTTTTTAATTCTAATTGTTATTGATTACAAAAAAAAAACGCACAATTTATTTATCCATGATTCAACTTTTTAGCCGGCTTGATGATGTGTATCTCAAGAAACACGAAACGGGTCTCTTAAGTTAATTAAAGGAATTTGTGAGAAAACAGACCTTATTTTATTGTCAACAACAATCGATTACATATTTCGTTTGTTTTATTGCAAAAATTGTAATATTTGATATATATAAATGTATTTTTCGACAACACCGGAAATAACTGTTCTTTTTTTGTTTAATGGAATTAACACGGAACAACTACTTTTACAATCTCTTCAAGATGTTATTCAAATTTAAATATATCAATCCTAAATATTCGTTTTTTTCTTCTATTTTCATAAATGTAATTCGACGAAACGCGAAGACGAACGCCACTGTATTTGACATTGACAGTTAAATGGTGAGATATTGATTTATGATAAACTTTAAATATTTTTTTTCGGTTAGGTATAAGGAAATATTGGAATTAAAACTTGCTGGGTAAGCTTTTTATACATGTATGTTTCTCAGTGGCTTATTTTTGTTAAAGATGATTTTGTTTAATTTGCCGTTAGTATTTTTTTTTTTACTATTATTTTCATTAATATTTGATAATTTTTTCCCGAGTGTGTCATGTTATTTTAGGTTCTAAAATTGTAAAAAATATTGTTTAAATTATTTTTCTGTTGTTTTCCGTCATATAAGTTAGTATCTTCTGTTTTTTTTATAATTATTTTTATTGATATTCGATAATATTTTTTTGCTTCAAGTATTTTATGTTATCTTAGATACTAAAATTGTAAAAATGTAAATATTTTAAATTGTTTTTTTTTTGTTCTCCATATCATATAAGTTCCTTTTTTTGTCGCTATCATTTTTCGATTTTTTTTTTTTGAAGTGCTTATAGTTTAATACTATTTTAGTTTTTGTTGATCACTTTTTTTTTTGAGTATTCGTCACATCAATTAGTTTTATTATTAATGTTTCTTTCTTGCAACTATTTTTATCAATAGGTTTTTGCCACGTTGAAAATTTTTAGGTTATGTTCCCGTCATATAAGTTCTATTTTTACTCCCTTGATCAGAAAGGCAGCTGATGATAGATCTATTTTGTTTCAATTGAGAAATAAATATAACCTATTGTTATTATTAATTTTTGACAACTTTTCTCACAAAAAACCGACTTGTCAAACGTAGATGTCGCTCCGCGTATACAACAAGATGTTCCTAGCGGGAAATTCAAATTTATATTTTACCATCGAATTTGGGGATCTGTTATTTTTTTATTATTATTTCTTAATCATAGTATCCGTGTGTTTTTTGTACTATTTTTACCTGACATTATAATTTACGTCAATTTTAATTTAGAATCTTCATATTTTTCGTACCGTATTTGTTGTTTTTTTTATGTGTTCGCTTGAAATTATCTGGTATTATGATGTCACAGCGCAAGCTTTGAATATTTTCATGTTTGTTGTATTTTAGCATATCCGTCTAGAGAATTTTAACTATGTATTTTAGATAACCAGTCGAATATTTTCCACAATACGCGCATTTATAGTAAAATATAATTAATTATCATATAAATAGATATATTTTATTTAGTCAAAGTATGTTGTAACATTTAATAGTAATTTTTCATTATTTTTATTTTACAATAATAATACAGTAATCTTTCTCCACACTGCGTAATTATTAAAAAGCTGTTATTTAAACAGTAAATATCGTAAAAAGTAACAACATCCAATTATATTTATAATTAATAAATGCCAGATCGGTATTTTTTTCTTTGTGTAACTTTAAACCTAACGACTAGTATTATTATATTATATTATTATTATTATTTGGTAATATTTAATTTACATTTAGGCCTAAATAACGTTGAAAATATCATGGTTAAAAAAAAAAAAACGAAAATACCTCTCCTATTTAATTTGTTCTAAATAAAGGAAACGCAAATTCTTGGGGGGGAGGGGCTAAACACCTTATAAAAATACATATATGTACTATGTAGTTATTATTACACCTCGAAAAACATTAAATCCTAAACATCTTGCCTAATAAAACTCGCTTAATTCTAGAACAGTAATTTTACGAATTATATGCGTAGGTAACTTTATTATTATTATTTTTTTTTTCTTGTTGTGAATTTCCCGTAAATATATTGTGACATGCGCACATGAGCTCAGAAAGAATTTTTAATGATATCCGTTTGTATATCACATATATTGTGAATATTATGGTTTGCTTGCTATCACAACCCATTTCAAAGTCAAGTGTTTAATTATTATGTACTTAAACATCATGTTCATCAATGTTTTTCGTTTTATTATTGTTAAAATCGTTATTCTTTCCATGTAGTGTTAAATAAAAAAAAAAATAATTTACATGTTGCTTAAATTAATTTTAAAACACACCTCAACGTTACCCATTCTTTTTTTTTAAATAGTTTAAATAAAAAATATATATCTCATACAACCTTCAGTTTTGTTTGATTTTGCACGAGTTGAAAATAATTTTTCCCGTTTTTTGTTTCTGCAGATATATATATATGTCATTTTCAGAGTTTTTATTCTTGCACCAGTACCCTATTCAGATCCACATGGAAAATTAGAAAATCCAAACAAGGGAATCGATCATAACATTACCACAGCAAGCCGTTTGATAATTTTGTGCGTTGCAAGCATTTATTTCGTTCCTAAAATTAAAAATTCGAATGTGTAAAATTAAAAATAAAATTCCGTTCATTAGAAACACTCCTCTCAAATCAGAATGAATTTTGTAAATTATTATATAAGTGAATTAAACTATATATTTTTTTTTTATTATTTTTTTGGTGTCAAAATTTCGTCATTCAATTGTTTTGTATAAACCCCCATATATTTTACGCAATTCCGTAATTTCATCCGGGGTGTAATCCATTTTTTTCTGGGGGGAAAGTCATTGGTCTCAATGTTGTTGTTTTTTTTTCCTGTTAGAATTTAATTAATTTTTAAATGAAAAAAAAAAATATTTTTATAATAAAATATTTAATATAATACTGGATCAACCCCGCATAAAAATATTTTCACATTTTTTTTTTTTAAAAGGAGAAGAGGATATTTGACAGATTCTAAATCCCCTTTTATATAAAATATTTTTTTTTAATATTCAATTTCCTATTTTTTTTTTTTATTCCATTGGGGGGCAAAATTGAAAGGGATGATGTTGAATATATATCTTTGTAAGCGAATAAAATTTAAATAAATTTTTAAGAGACGATAAAATTATTTTTTTCTGTTTGTTTCAGTGAATCTATCAATAAACCCCCAAAAATCGTTTCCATATCTCAACCTCTTATTTATTTTTTCCTCTATTGCCAGGACGATGGTAGATGCCCTTTTTTTTCTATTTTATTGGTGTAAATTTTTTTTATAAATACTGAATCACCCCCAAAATAAAAAAATAAAATAAATCGAAAGGGGGGCAAGCGGGGTTCGCGATTTTTTCATGTGATAAAGTCGCTTTTAGGTTGTTTAATCCCACGTGATTCCATTGCATTGAGCCACCTGTTCAAGTACCTTTCCATTCGAGCGGTATTAAACAAATCAAAACCCCCGCTGTTAAACTTTTTTTTTTTTGATTTTTTTTTCTATTTTTGGTTATTTTTTTAAATTAAATCTTATTTGACGATTTAATTCATATTTTTTTCTATATATCTCTTTGGCTTCATATTCCATTTTTTTCTTTTGATATTTACTTTAAGGAAATCCCCTATTTTGTCTTCTTGTCATTTGACGACATTTTCAGTAACTCATCGGATTTTCAACAAATAATTCCCCATAAATATATAAAAAAAAATAATTAAAAAAAAATCCCCATAAATATTAAGAAAAAAAAAAAAATAGACGACTTCATTTTTTTAATTTTATTCTGTGATATGAAAAATAAAACATGGATAAGCTTTTATGTTTATTATTTATTTTTTTTGTAATGATTCAATTTCCAACACTATTTTAGAGAAGTGAAAATCGGTTTGGAAATTCCATCTTCATATCTGTTTGTGTTCGCGGTATTTTTTACTATTTTTATTGCACATGTGTCGATAGAAATTAAAAACCCACCCCTAAAGTCTCATGGTTCCCGTTAGTCTTCAATTTTTTTTTCTCATTATTATTATTGTTATTTAATTTACGCCGACCACAATTTTCGTGTCTCCAGAACAAAATCCAGACCGGAAATTAACAAAGAACCTAACATTAACAACAGGAGAGCCTTCGAACAAAAGACGATCGGCGCCAACGACAACCACGAGACCGCGCGAACCCGCTTTCCGCGCTGTCAAACGAGCGCCCTCTAAACGTGCGGTTTACGAACTAAAACGAGGATCCCTTCGGGCGCCCATCAACGCGGAAAGCCGGCCGCCCCACCCAAAAAATTTCTATCGACGCCTAGTGCAAAGATCCAAAGACAGTGGTGTCAATATGGCGCCCCCCAACTTTATGAACACTAAAGACGGTATCTCAGATTTTTCTGCGTGCCTTAGCGAGGTGTAATTAGGTGAATTGGAACGGCAATTGCCACCATTCAGTGTTTGACAGGTGTCAGAATTGAAATATGGCTAAAATCCCAATTTACGATACTACAATTATCAATATTCATAAATCAGTTCTAAAAAAAATAATCAAAAACAAATAATTTTCTTTGATGTTTGACAAGTGTCAAAACTCACACATCGTTACAAACGTAATTTGTATTAGTAAGTCCAATATGTAAGATTCTTGTGAGTTACTTCTAAAAAAAAAAAAAAGGAAAGTGAAATAAATTTTTAATAATTTTGCAAATCTTTAATATTTGACAGATACAAAAAAAATTAAACAGCATTAAAATCATCGTTCAAATTAGTAACCCCGAATACTTAAAATTGTTATGAATTAATATGTTGTACGCTATCAGAACATAAATCAATATCAGCAACAAAAAGAGCACAGGGCCTAACATGGAGTCTTGAGGTACTCCCACATCAACCCTTAAGTGATTCTGAATTAATATTTATTTGCGATGATAACTCCAATGTTTAAAGTTGGATTTTAAAAAATGGAGTATTAAACAAGTTCTTTCAAAAAAGAAAAATATATTTTTTTAGGGTTTGACAGGTGTCAAGATTTCTGTAAATGTTTGATATTTAACAGGTCTCAAAATGAAACATCAGAACAGAAATCGCGATTTGCTAGTATGTCAAATAAGCAAGATTGGAGTGAGTTAAAAAAAAAGAAAATTAAATAAGTTTCTTTTTAAAACAATTAAGGAAATGTTTAATATTTGACAGGTATAAAAATTGGATCACCGTTAAAATCGCCGCTTACATTCGAATTAATACTAAAAAATGGATTATTAAAAACGTTCTTTCTAGAACAAAATGTAAAAATTTCTGGGATTTGACAGATATCTAGATTGACACATCCCATTGCAAAAATGTATAATTTTGCAAATTTTTGTTCTTTGACAGGTCTCAAAATTGAAATATCGTTTGCGACATTAGGTCCAATATAGATGTGAATGGAGTGTCAAAGTTCTTTCTGATGAAATGCAACATTTTTGGTATTTGACAGGTGTTACAATTGACACATTTCTGAATATTAATCGATATCTTGCAGTACCTATTGCTAAAATCGCAATTTGTTGCGCAATTACTTTTAAAATAAAATGGGGAAGTTAAATAAGTTTTTTTTTTTAAATAAATTTGCAAATTTTTAATATTTGACAGGTGTAAAAATTTAAATATTATTAAAATTACCGTTTACATTCGAATTAATTCTAACAAAATTGTATGTTAAAAAAGCTTTTAATAATATAATCGAGGTTTGACAGGTGTCAAAATTGCCACAGCACTGAAATGGTCATTTGCAATATTAGCTTCAATACCAAGACAAATGTGTAATTATTTAAGATTTATAAGTGTGACAGATGTCAAGTCAAGGAACACCGTTAAAATCGCTATTTATAATAGCGATTCTAATATCGAAGGCATGAGTTAATCTTTTTGAAAGAATTAACAAGCCTTAAAATGTATAATTTTGCAAATTTTAGACATGTGACATGTGTCAAAGTTCAAATATCGTTCGTGGTAATGACTCCAGCATCAGAAATCTGTAGAAATTAATTCTAAAAAATCAAATATGAATACAAGTTCTTTTTTTAAAAAAAAAATACAAAATTCTTAGGGTTTGACAGGTGTCAAGATTGATACATTGCTGAAATCTATATTTGCAATAGTAATCAATATTTTACAATACCTAAATCCATTAGGTAATTCAAGAAGAATAAGTTTAATAAGAAAATATTCTACCAATTTTTTTTGATTTTTGACAGGTTCCAAATTGAAATATCGCTAAAATCATGGTTTAAATATAAATAAATTGTTATGAATTCGTTCTAAAAAATTGAATATTAAACAAGTTCTTTTTAAAGAAAATATAAATAAAATTGGAGTTTTTGACAGGTGTTAACACTGATATATTGCTTAAGTCGTCATTTGCGATATCAATTTCAATACTAAAACCATTAGGCTAATTTAAAATAATAATAATAATTCAGTTTGTAAAGAAAAATTCCGCAAATTTTTGATATTTGACAGATGTCAAAATTGAAACATTGTTCGCAATAGTAACAAAATTGTTATGAATTTATTCTAAAAAATGAAATACGTAAGTTTTTAAAATGAAAGTGTATTAAAGGTCATGAGTTATTAAAAAAAAATAATAAATAATAATTCAATTTCATATAATTTTACAAATTTTAATGTTTAACAGATTTCAAAATTGGAACATAATTTGAAATAGTAAGTCAAATACTCAATATTAAATATTTTTTTCGTATTTTACGCTATGACTCGCAGAAAAAATTGTGACGTATTTGTCACGATTCCATAATTAAAACTGAGAGGGCGCAATATTTACACCATACTAATTCTATTGGCTAATCAATTTTCTTTATTTCTTCCGAGTGATTTTATTGTTAGATGTTTTAAATCGGGATGTTCTTTACTTTTGCAATTTGAAAACATTTTTTCTTCTAGATGTTTCGGTAAGTACAAAAGATATATAAAGCAAAAAATAGGATGAATGAATAATGTTTATAAAAGCAATACTTCTGTTAAACGATGAGCTGATCTATTAAATTTTATTGGATATACATATATGATTTCTGTTATTATTTTTATAAGAAAATCCCAAATATGTTTGTAAAATAATCTTCTCCTTAACATAATTCCATTTTAGTATTTTATATTGTATAATATCAGATGCAATCATATAAAATTCAATTTTGACTGCATACTTGGAAACCTAAGTTTGTATTACTGTTGCCAATTCTAACAGAATTGAAAACGAATTGGCTCATTCAGCACGCCATCTATTACATAATATATGTTGTACACACATTCTAGAACAACTTCATTTCACAATCGCGAAAAAACCCCACCTTCACAGCAACATTCACTTCATCGATAAAATGGAAAATGCTAACAACATTGGTCATTGTATTTTTAAGAATATAAAGAATATAGCAATAAGATTTACATTAAGCCATTTGGTGGTGTGATAATTGATAATAAAAAAAATAATAATTACATTTTTTATCATTTAAAAATTTGATAAATTTAAGAATGGATAACTTTGAGCCCCGTTTTAAGCCGCAAGGTCGATGTTGAGGTCCTAAGTAAGGAATACTTGACTGTATTCCTTACTTATTAAGTACATAGCTTTCTTACTTCATATTTCAAAGTAAATAATAATAATAAATATTTACGAAAGCTTAGACTATATAGCAAGGAGTTATACGTTGGAATCTTGATATTTGCATGTAAAAAATCACAGATGCGGTTTTTAACTTATATTTTTGTAAGAAATAATTTTGTTGTTTTCTACTTGAATGGATAAATATATATTCAAATGCAAAATAAATGCTGTTCATTCCATTCTTATCTATTAAAATGTATAAAAGGGCTTACATGTTTCGGCCGACACTAGCCATCTTCAAGTTTATAACGCCAAACCTAAAATATTTTAATTTGTTTTGACTTCGTACTGCTGTAGATTAGTTTACCCCCGTTACCGCTGAGTGTATTTTAAGTTGCCTAATTTGTCATGATTTTCCGTTTTGCTGAATCATTGTATCGAGAAATTTCCACAATTAATGTTTAGTTTGTATAATTTTAGTGAAAGATTTAATTGTATGATTTATTTAATTAAGTGTTCAGTTTTTTTTTAATTAATTCAATTCAATTGTTTGTCTTTTGCACGTCTGCGAAGTTTTCTGTTGAAAAACGACTGGAGCATTTTGTGAAGCAGTTCCTTGGTAGATGTTAGCGTGAGTACTTGTATTTTTGAATCTTTGCTGCCATTTTGTTAATTCAATTGATATCGCAATTTAATTCGTATTATTTGTCTTTTATTTAATCCATCAAGGAATTCGCGTTATAATAATTGTTATTATATTGTTGTGTGCACACTGTAGATGTAAGATCATTTATTATTTTCGTGCAGGAAGATAGATTTTAGTTGTAATTCTCTCATTATATTTTAAAGAATTACTCACAAAAACAAATTAAAATATTTTCGTTTGATGTTATAGGTCTGAAGATGGCCAGTTTCGGCCGAAACATGTGGTGAAAATTGTTGTTCATTCCTCTTATTTGTTAAAATTTACAAAAAAAACTTGTATGTCTCGTCCAAAACGGGCCATCTTCAGGGTTATAACGTCAAATGAAAATATTTTAATTCTTTTTGTTTGATGTTATAAGCTTAAAAATAGCAAATTTCAGGCGAAACATGTAGTCCTGTTGTTCATTCCATTCTTATTTATTAAAATCTATAAAAAGGCTTATATGTTTCGGTTGAAACTGACTGGGCATCTTCAGGTTTATAATCATCAAACGAAAATATTTTAATTTGTTTTTAGTTTGACGTTGTGAACCTGAAGATGGCCAGTTTCGGCTGAAACATGTATCCTTATTATTCATTCCATTAACGTGAAGATATTGGCTAGATTGTCGATCTGAAACTACAATATTTACCTATAAAGGACAACAATAATTGTAGGACGAATTTTAGCCACCATACATGCGTTATTAATTAATTAACGCTAATTAGGTTGACCAGTAGCACTGAAGATCCTTAGTAAGGTGAAACATATTGCTGTGGTCTGGCACCCGGGTTTCCGGAAATTCAAATTTGTATTTTTATTCATTCCGATTCATTTTCATCAATGCAATGATAGAGTTTCCACAATTTTAATTTTTTATTTTGAAAAGATTTCGTTAATAGAATTGTTTGTTAAGTTTAATGTAATTGTTCAGTTGTGTATATTAATTTTATTCTATTGTACATATTGCCTTCGTCAGTATTGTATATTTTGTAGTTTACATGCTAGATATTTTCTTTGAGTTTCATGCGCTGCTTTGGCACGCAATTGTAAATTGTTATATGTATCCGATGTTTGGGCCCCTAAAAGGTAGTTCCTTAAACGATGCCGGAGTAAGTACATGTGTTTTTATTTTCTTTGCTGCATTTTTGGTATTTCATTTTTATATTAAAATTTTGTTCGGTTAAATTGAAAGTTATCTCATAAATCAAGAAACTCTATTAAATAATAAGAGTTATTGTAATTTTTGTGTACACAAGTTGATTATAGGATCTGTTATTATATATTTTGTTCTAGAAGGCTTAGTTTTTTAGTTTAAAGAGTTTAAATTTTTCCGTTTCTTAGTTTTTCAAATTAGTTTTTTTTTTAGTTAATCACCTCGGTTTAGGTGATAAGAAGCTTTGTGCTGGTGATTAAATTTCAATTATATTTATACATTTGTTTTATCCACGTTTAATTTAATTTTAGTCTGTTGAAATTTTGAAACCACGTGGATTTTTGTGAAATAGGATTTCTTCTAGAACAAATCTACCTCTTTGTTTGTTAAAGGATTTGCATCGTCCTTTTAATTGTAGAGTCTAATGCAGTTTTTGTTTTCGGCCAGAATCTTAAATTCACGGTTTCATTTCTGCATCATTGTAATTAAATGTTTTTTTTCTCTTTTTTTATAATAAATTTAATGATTGTAAATGTCATTCAAAATTTCAGTTCTTTTATTTTTGATTACTTACGCCCACATTTTACTTTTCAAGATTAGTTTAATTGCGAAAGTAACCCTGAAAGTAGATAGTCTTTTGCGCTCTTTATTTTTTTCCGCTGAGCTAGTAAATTTAAATTTTCATCATTTTTTTTTTTCAATTTCACTTTGCGTTTATGCTTGTACCATCAGTACACAGCAATATGTATGCTAATATCAACCAAGTGTTGCACACATTTTTAATCTGACCTGAAAATATTTTAATTTGTTTTTCTTTTGACGTTATAAAGAGAGCCTGAAGATGGCCAGTTTCAGCCCGAAACATGTAAGCCTTTTTATAGATTTTAATAAATAAGAATGGAATGAATAAAATTTGTTTCTATTGCATTTAAATAGAAAAATGACGAAATGTTTCGAGTTAATTGTAAATAAAGCCATACACGGAAGTTGATTATAATTTTGTGACCTTTTTGTCAAAATCTCTACGTCTAAATCTGGATTTTAATGAGTGTACAGTCGGAATGTACTTCTATTCAGCTTCTATTTTATGTTGTAGTGTTTGGGTGCAATTAATTATTTTTATTTATGCTATTTCGTGGCAATACAACGATGTTTTTTTTTTTGTTATATATATATAACAACAAGCAATAATTAGAAATGTTTTTTTTTTTTAATAATTTAATATTAAGAATTTAGCAAAACTGACGGATTGAGTTGTATGTCAATGTCATTTTCATTTCTTTTATTAATTTTAGGTATTTTTTTAGTGTGCTCTAATCTTTCTTTCATATTTAATCACCAAACATCGATTGGCCCCTATTTCAAAAGCAACAACCACGCTTTCTTTCTTCTATTAATAATACGTCAATTCATGTTTATTACGATTAGTTCACCCTGCATATAGCATATACATCGCAATATATACATATACAAGTTATTTATAATTATAAATTTTTCTTTACCCGGTTTCAATCTCATCTATTTATTTTTTTATCATTATTATTTTTTTCATCTCAATTCAGGGAAAAAGCGAAAAAACGAACGAAAGAAGTCTATAAATATATCTCCCAACCCCGGGGGCTCCGACATTCAAATTTACCCCCTGAACTTCGTTTAATTTTTTTTTTTTAATATACAAGCACGGACTCCATTGTAATTAATTCTCATTTGCTCGCGATAGCAGATGTTGCGCGAGGTGTCGCTCGCGTCTACTTGCTGTTGTTTGTTGTTGTGGGCGTTGCTGGGATTCCTACGGGCGACTTGGAACGGATCTGGCCGGCCAGCAGGGGATTGATGGCGTACAGCCAGTCGTGCACCTCCTTCTCGTGCAAGGTCTGCAGTAGGTAGCCTCTGTGTTTACTCACCACGCTGAAGGTGTTCGGCAAACGGACCATGGCTAGTTGATCTTCGGAGTATTCGACTTGCGCTGTGGCCAGGTTGATCAGCGCCCTCTCTACGGGATCTTTTTCGTCGCGGAAGATGAAAACGTAGGGTCTTCGCACGGACTGTGAATAAAAAGAGGCGATTTGTACAAGTTAACTAAAAAAGTGGACGTGTTTCATTAAGAATACTATTTTATGTTTTAACCAATGACATCGATTTTTGTCCGTATGAATCAAATCGATACTTCTGAGTCAAATTAAAACCCGTATATATAATAATAAATTCGTTTATTCCATAATACAACAGTGTAGAACACGTCAATACTTAATATAAAAACTACGTCAACAACATAAAGGAAATTGTATAAATAAAAAAGACAAAGATTGTTTAAAATAAAAAACACACACATACGAATATAAAAGAAAGTGCTATACTGTACAGGGTGCGCTCAGAAAATCTGCGGTCGTATAAAACGTTTTGCTGACAAGATATTTTTTTAAAATTGTTTTAAATTGTGCTAATGTATTTG
>RXPK01000242.1:916409-1020819 GCA_004143645.1 Protaetia brevitarsis | reverse complement strand
TCTCCGGCAACGTGTGTTGTTATTATAATTGTGGTCAACACCGATTAAAGGACAAAAGTGTTAGCTATTTTAAATTTCCTATAAAAGACAAAGAACGCGTAAAAGAGTGGCAGAAAAACTGTGGAAATATTGAAATTGCGTTAATGGACATTAGTGAATTGGCAGATAAAAGAATTTGCGAAAGACATTTTCTAGAATGTCATTTAAGTGTAAATTCAAAACGCAAGTTACTGCGACAAACTGCTGTACCTAAAAGATATGACGAACAAGGTAAATGCAAATTCTTTAATACTACATACATTAAATCTGAAATTATTCATACTATCATTGAAATAAAACAATTTTCTTTATTATTCTTGTGTAGATGATGAAGAAACATTTATTACTCCAGTCAGCCCTTCGAAACCGTCAGGACTAAAATACGGTTGCAAAAGAAGAAGAAAACCGGATAGTTGTTCCAATACCGATTCTGAAAGTTCCGTATTTTTTCAACTGGATTCTATGAGTGGACGAAATAGAAGTGTTTGTAGCAGCAGTAATAGTAGTGCTATAAGCGAACGAGTACTAAACATGTCCCCCGCAAAGAAATTATCTTCGATGGGAAATGTAAAGTTTTAAGCAGTAAGATAGAAGTATTGAAAAAAAATATAGATCTCGCTGCCAGGAAACATACAGGCTTAAACAACGAAAAAATCTTTTCTAAGGCAGCTGTCATTGAAAATTTATTAATAAATAAAAGTGAAGCTGTGAAGACGTTAATAAAGATGCAATTTTTCCACAGCAAACGTTCTAAATGGACTAAATCCGAGAAACAGCTAGCTCTTTCCCTCTTCTATAAATCTCCAAGCACATATTCGTTTATGATTAAAAAGTTGAGGTATGTCTACCATCTGTTAGAACCATACAGTCGTGGTTACAAGTGCTAAATTGAAAACTGGCATGAAAACTACCTTACAAACAAGCTAGAATTGAAGGCCAAATCAATGACAGAGCGCGAGAAAATGTGCGTTGTGATGTTCGATGAAATTATATTAAAGAAAGAATTGCAGTACAATAAATACCAAGATGTTGTAGAAGGCTATCAAGATCTTGCAAATTTTGGAAAGCAAGTGAAGTTAGCGAATACTGCACTCGTGTTTCTTGTGCGTGGCCTTCTTCATAATTGGAAAATTCCACTAGCTTATTATACTTCTGCAGGACCCGTTACCAGTTTATCCTTGAAATCCATCGTTGAAGATGTTGTAAAAGAATTAAGAAGCATGTCTTTTAATCCTCTAGTATTAGTGTGTGACCAAGGATCTAATAATAGAAAAACAATGGAACTGTTAGGTGCTACAGTGGATGACCCAACAATTAAAATCGACAGCAAAACCGTATTTACTTGCTTTGACGCTCCACATTTAATCAAATCGTTAAGAAATAATTTCATGAACCCTAAATTGACATTTATGGTTAATAAGAAGCGTATATCTTGGAATGACATTGTACAAACGTACGAAATAGACCAAAAGAGCAATACTACAAGAGCAATGCTGAAAATTAGAGAGCCGCATTTAAACCCCACAAGTTTTCAAAAAATGCGTGTCAAATACGCTGCCCAAGTATTCTCTCATTCAGTAGCAGCTGCAATTAAAACTGTTAACCACACCAATGAACTGCAGAGTAGTACAGCTTCAAACACTGCAGATTTTATAGAAAATGTCAATAACATCTTTGACGCCCTGAACAGTAGAGTGCTAAGTGATGCAAATCCCAATAAAAGTGCTTTATCCATATATAAAGACACGCCAGAAAAAACTTTGTTGAAAGGATTAACCTATTTTAAAAATATTGAAGTTTTTGAAAATGAGAATGGTTCTAGACGAAACAATATTTACTGTTTACAAGGCATGATATGGACAATACGATCTATATTACTGCTATGGTCAGAATTAAAAAAAGAGAATATAAAATATTTATTAACAAACTTTTTAAATCAAGATCCGTTAGAAAATTTTTTTTCCGTTGTAAGAAGTAGAGGAGGATACAATCCCACGCCTACTGTACGTCAATGCCGTATAGCTATCCAGCATAATACGAATATTCGGTTGCAAATGACTGCAAATAGTAGCAATTGCGACGCAGATGAGGCCGATATTCTAGAATTAGCTGATGCAGCAAACACTCAGCATGATGACATTAACTTTGAAACTACAGACAATGTTGATGAAGTAGTAAATGTAATCACCACGAACGAAGAGAACAGCGAGGACGAGAGTGACAGCGAAGACGTTCTCACGATAAATAACCAAAATGCAACGTTGGAAACTTGTTCTGTGGTTTACGTTGCAGGTTATTTAATTCACACAGTTTTACGAAAAAAACACTGCGAAGATTGTGCTGTAGCACTTCTGAAGGAAAATAGTGAAATGTTAGAGAACAGTGAGGCTTTGCTTTTAAATAAAAACTATGGCTGCTCTAGCACTATTACATTTTTAAAACGACCTGCAGATACTTTTGTAGAGGTTGTATCATTTATGTTGAATAAATTTAATGTATTATTTAATAAATTTAAATGCTGCGAAAATGTGGGAAGAGAAGTCGAATATAATATTATGCAATCACTAGACAATTGGGTACATGATAAAAAATATCCAAACTGTTTAGACCACCGCAAAAGTATCATTCAATCACTTATTAAAATGAAAATTTTTAGAAATTTAAAGTGGGAAACTGATTTATTGACATCCAAAGTAAAAAAATCTAAGGTATTTTACCCTAAAACTCACCGCAAAGTGCGAATTTTGTCGTAATACATACATCGGCATAAAATAATTTTTATTGTACAAAACGTATTATGTATTGAAATTGTTTATGCTTTTCATCATATATAATAATAATATTAAATAATCTGTTGTTTCTTAAACTCTGAAGTATATTTTAAATTGAAAACAATTTCATATTGATCACATTTTAATTAGCAGTTTGAGTTTGTATAATTAAGTAAATATTTCATATTTCAGTTTTCTAGAAAGTTGGTGAGTGGTAATTAACTATTTGCTATTTACCATTTCGATAAAGTGGTATATCGATATGCTAATATAAACAGTGTTAATTACAAATAATACATTTCTAGAAAACTTTAAGATCTAACATTTATTTAATTATACAAATTCCAACTGTTTCTAATTAATATGTAATTAATACGTATGATAGTTTTAACTTGATGCATGATGAGTGTCATGACAAATATAAGGCCAATAATAGCATTCTAGAAAATTGTAAATATTTACTTAATTATATCAATTCAAACTCTTTCTAATTAATATGTAGATAAGATGAAAATGTTTTAATTTGATATGTATTACTATCAAATATTTGTGGATTGTAATTATATATGCCCTTTATAATATGTAAATAGAGATTGTTTTTTGAAAAGTATTTATTATTATTATTTATTATTTTTTGTAAGCATTAAAAAAAAATACCTCCTTTTCATATTGTTATTTTCTTTTTATTATTAAAATAAATAACCAACTAAGATTTAAAATATTCAAATAATTCAGTATTGTATCATAGTCATATTAAAATAAAATAATAATATATCATTTTTGGCCCGATCAGTTTACATATACATACGTAGCGTTAACGATGACCACACGAAGCTTACGTTCAAATTTCAATATTCTTTTACTTTATTCGTTTAGCCAAAATGACTCACAGGGACGATTGCTGATTGCACAGCTGATAGCAAGTTCACTTAAACTTCCAACTGTCTTGTAGTGGCGCCACTATCCAATAATACAGTTTGGGGGCAGAATTAGGACTGGGGAGAGCGGGGATAGCTGTGCAGAGAGAATAAAGAGAGATATCTATCTGCCACATACTTTAGGCCTAGGTTGCGAGTCTTTATGTATTCCTTCAGTCAACGCTTTAACCAAAGATGAAGAGAAACAGTTTTCTAATTTCATGGGCCACACTCTAAAAACTCACGAAGAATTTTATGAGTGAGTTTATAAAAGTATATAGTAACTATTGGTTCTTTCTTTCTGATCACTTCTCATATGCTTTAGACTGCCAGTAGACCTTTATCAAACGGCAAAGGTATCTAAACTGTTACTAATGATGGAAAAGGGAACAACTCCAATGGAATATGAAGGAAAAAGAAACAAATTTTGATTCCAATCTGGAATTTGCTATAGAAAATGATGGTAAGTCTAATAACGTTATGTTACTATAGTAAAACATGAAAATGTTTCAATGTTTCGACTAATACACGCATAAATTATATTTATTTGATGGTCTTTTGGTGTTGAGATATTTGAGACACTCATATATACTTGGAATATAATAAAACTTATCGACTTCAATTGTAATGTATAATATTGTTGACTAGTACAGAGAAGAATTCATTGTAAAAAGAGAAAGTTGGTAATTTTCATTAACTCCAATGTATATATAATAATTTAGCTGTTTGTCAAACATTGCAGACGATGATGTGATACTTTTTAACAAAGCCAGCCACGTAACTCTTGATGAACTGTTTAAAACTACATCTTCCTCCAATGAAACGTGCGAGAAAAAACGAAATAACATCAAAGACACCTTTTCTTTTGTGAACATCATCAGGGGTACAAAATTACCTCACAATTTTGTCTTAGTGTCGTTGGATGTAATCTCTCTTTTTACGAACTTCCCCATTGAATTGCTTGTTACAAGAACGATGATCTCTAGTGGAACCATACACCACAATATCCAAAAACAATTTCATCGAACTGTTGAAGTTTATCTGTGGGAATTGCTACTTCTCGTTCAATGGGCACTACTACTTACAAACATTTGGAACCCCCATGGGTTCCCCTATGAGTCCAATTTTGGCCCTTATAGTGATGGATTCTCCTCTAGATAACATAATACCTAAACTTCCTTTTCAGCTTCCTATTATCTTTAAATATGTTGATGACATTATTTGTGCTATTCCCAGTGACATGCTGGATACTACTCTCAATTTATTTAACTCTTATAATCCACACTTACAATTACCGCTGAAATGGAGATTGGTGGCAGCGTTTCCTTTTTAGATACTAAAGTTATTAGATCTGATAATAACGTGATGAAGGTGGATTGGTATCAAAAACCCCCCTCGACTGGGAGATTTCTTAACTTTCACTCCAACCATCCTCTAAATCAAAAGTATAACACTGTCATTGCCATGAAAAACCGGGTCACACACATTAGTGACCAAGAATATCTTAACACGAATTTATTATTTGAACATTATTATTCTTACAGATTAGCAAAACTGTAAGAATAATTTCTTTTATGTTACCCCGAATATATATTACGGAAAACTAATTTTCTCCTCCATATGTTTTGATGTCCTTACTGATGATGAGGCTCCATCACTTATTTAAATACTAACTTCCACTTATAGAGGGACTTACTCTCAACTGCACTCAACATTTTAAGGACTACAATAACTCCATGATTGCCAAGTATATCTATTGACTGTTTGGTAGTATTTTTTTAAAACAAAAGACAAGGACTCCAATTCTCAATCAGAGTGGGGTTATTTACAAAATTCCCTGTCGGATTGTAACGGCTGTTACATAGGCCAAACAGCTTCAAAACTTTAAAAAAAACAGATTAAACGCAACACAAACGTGATAGCCGGATTGAAACGTCTTGCGCTTAGCCCTTCATTTCAAACTTAGACCATAATTTTGATTACAATAATCGCTATCTTACAAACGGAAAGTATTATAAGAAGAGTTGTTCCTAGAGATGGCATTATAAATGGGTTGTAAGACTCTATCATTTTAAAACGGACACTCAACAACTTAGTAGTATATATTATAACATTTTAAAGCGAAATTCATAACTAGGACTTTATCTTTAGACTTGTATATTTTTTTAATCTATTTCGGACAAACAATTTTTTGTGTATCCATATGTTTTTATTTTATACATCATCATCATTTTATTCTATTTGACGTGTTGACGTAAATTTAACAGGTATTTTATTGCTAGTGCTTCAGTTGTAGTTTTTTCTTCTTTTATATTGTTAATCCGTTATTGTTCATATTATTAATATTTTAGCTACCTCCTGATGATATCAAAACAAATTGACGAAATATTGAGGTTACATGAACAAATAGTTGTTTTTACTTAATCACAGACCGAATTACCCATATAATCATTTTTGTTCCTGCACTAAGTCGCGGGTATAACATATAAATTCACTCGCTCACTCCGTGTGCTTTCCTTCCGAGCTAGGATTATTGGACGTTTCTCGTGGCATCTCAGCTACCTTTTTCTGCTTCTTGTCACACTATGGCGTTCGACGACAGTTTTTTTTTAAGTATTTTATGGAACGTCCTTGCAGATCTTTCTAAATACAATGTTATTATTAGAACTCAGTAGTTTAGTTACACAACGAAATATATTGTCTATTACGGCCAGAATTTTGATAATAAGAGTATCCTCTAGTGCTGGTTAGAACCCATCATTATTACAGCAAAAGTAATCCATGCAGATTATGAAATGCCGAAGACGACGCATTTTGAAATGTCCAAAGGAATGTTGGAACAGCTAAGAACAAACAGAGACGCACCGAGGTAAGCGATGCGGGGCCAGATAAGTGAAGCACAGAAGGAGTGAATGTCAGGTTAGGAGAGGTAACAAAATCATTCATCTAAGTTAGAAGTAAGGTAAAGTCAGGTAAGTGTGTAGTAAAAACTGCATAGTGTGGAAGAAAAGTGTAACAACTGTCACATAATAGACATTTTGATAATTTTTACACATAGAAGTACCGTAATGTATGCCCAGTTGTAAGCCTTCAGTAGATAGGCTTTTTATAATTATCAACTGTTACTTAGAAAAAAAGAAATTTTAAACAGTGTCAATACTACACACTACCCAGCCAAATGGGGTAAGTGTGTAATCGTACGCATTTGTATATATATATAGCATTATCCTTTATCTCGGGCAAGTGTGAATACTATACTGATGCCTTTTAATAACGGTATGATAAAATTTACAAGATATCTAAGTTAGTGAGCGTTAAGAGGATGTGAATTTTTATTGTAAAATAGTATGAGTTTAGACATTAGTAAATATATAACAGAGACATCTTATTTTTATGTTAAACAATTAAAAGATAGCCAATCTACACACTTGCCCCGGTTACACACTTACCTACTTTACCTTACTAGCAATTTTTTGGTGCTTGCGAGAGGTTAAGGCGATGATTGATCGTTTTTACAATAATTATCTTTGTATAATAATTTATAAGGCATACAATTAATATAGCTTCCATTGTCTTTCATCATACTAGACGTGTCTTTGATTCATCTCCCTATTTTTTTAAAGCCTCCACAACCTTCTTGAGGTTTCGAAAATATTAATTTGACCCTTTGAATTTGAACCATTGATTGTATTAATAATAATAAACGCTCTGTTGCGCTTTGCCGGCGAGGGGGGCGCTATTCATAGGCGTGCGCCTATCTCGCGCGTGTAAATTCGGAGAGAACAACTATTCGACCTAAGGTCTCGGGAAGCGGAACAGATTAAAAGGGAATTATTAGACGGGCGAACGGGCGACGGCGGTCGCACTGGAGCCCGGGTATTTAGGTTTATCGTTAAAATCGTAAAACAGAGAAAACACGAAGAAAATCGCGAAAATGAGTATCGCAGTAGGTGCCGGGAAGCGGACGTGCACTGCGGACGAGGATGCGAGACATGGCGGCACTTTCGATCGATTTCGGTTGTCAAAGTGGGCAATTTCGTACGATCGCTGTTAGGTTGAGACGCTATGTGGAAGTGGGGTCGTATGGTCGAAAAACCTTCTCACATGCTTTTCTCTTACGGTTCGAAACCCTTAAATAAGGTCGAAACAGCGAAATTTTTTCTCAATCCAGTCGATTTATAGAGGTGTGTTGTTTCCGAGTAAGCGTGTTTTGATTTGACCGAATTCGTATCATGGCGCCCGTGTCGCCGTGATCGTACGGCGAAACGTTTCCAATTTTTGTGGGACGATTTCGAACGTAAATAGACGTACAAGGAGACATGTAACGAATCGGAAACGTGGACCGGAGAGATTGTTTGGAAGCCTGTATTATTCGTTTGCATATGGACACAAATGGAATAATTCGAGAAATATTTGTCATTTGTGATTGGTATAATTTCATCACCTAATCTGCTATTTGGGGCAACAATAATAGCGATTTAGATAATTTAACGTTTTATTGGAAGGTTGAAAAGGTTTCGTATTATACGCTCAGATATGTTTCTGATTAAAATTATACAGTTGAACATTGGTCGTTGAGGTGTTGAAAACTTGAAAAGACAATAAAATGGTCGAAACGTCGTTAAATAAGAAATCTTGTTTCAATTGAGCCATAATTCCACAAAAATTAATCGCTAAATATATGTAAAAAAATGGCTATTACATAAATATTCAAGATTTTAATCAAACGGTAGTACGGCTGAGAAGAGAGGTTGCATTCATGCGATCTTGTAGGAATCAAACAGCAATATGCCAAAGAAGTTTGTATGGGGTGGCGAACCCGATCAGACACCCAAATAAAGGTGAGTTTACATACATTGCGCCGTGCGTGGATCCATCGCTTGTTCCTATTGGTTCATTTTGAAGGAAGACTACGAGCGGGAATTTAATTGCAGCGTTGCAAAAAGTGCAACTGTGCTGAACTTTTTGCAGCGAATATAAAAGGAAATTAGTGTTTTAGAAAAATAATACAGCAACACGAACTGACTCCACTTGAATTCTCATAGGTGCAACATAACCAACATAACGTCTTACAAAGTACGCAAATTAATATTATATAAGGTAGGTTGTGAACATCTGACGGTATGATAATTATAGTTTTTTAACAAGTTTTTGTGAGACAATTATATTTAATTAGATGAAACATGTTAATATTATATTTCATTTAGGTTAAAAGTTGTAGAATAGAACTAAATATTAATATATCAATTAAACACTTTCACAAGCGTTATTGTTATCTCTCCCACCTCCGATTCATTATCTATATTAAATCTCATTGTAGATAGCTACTCTAACTATCAATGGTTACTACTCTGCCAAAATAACGAATGTAAATACAATACATTGTATTTATATTTGTTATTTTGGCAGAGCAGTAACGAAATCTAAATATAAGGAAAATTCAATTTTGTTCAAATATCCCGCTCCTCAAAAAATAGTGCGAACATTCCCGTCAGAGGAGAAATTGGCTGTGCTTTCAATACATTAAAGTGAAGCTTCTATTTATGTATGTATTGTGTGGACAGTTGTATCTTGGTGATCGCAAACGGCATGATGGATTCTAGTAATTTTGAGTATGAAGGTGAACTATTTAGTACGTCGGAGAGTGAATTTGATCCTGAGGAACACACGGAGTCTGAATGAACTTCTTCAGAAACTACAGGTAAGTAATTATAACAGATATTGCAATACATTAACCTATGAATTTTATAACATGTTGAGACTCGTTTTTGTGTTAATATGCACATACATATGTATTATTCCTCTTCAACTTGAAAACACCTGTACAGTTCTCATGCACACTAGACATTGTTGGTTAAAGTTAATAAGTAGTGCATCAATATTGGTTTAATTTTTTAGGTGAAGCTGTTGAAACTGCGATTACCCTTAACATAAATGTTGCAAAATCGAATCTTGTTGGCAGAAAACGTTACAGAGAACCGGAAAAGCATAAATCGACGGTACGGAAAAGAAAACGAAATTTAGGCGAAGAATATGTCAGCACTACTGGAAGATTAATGCCTGCCAAACACTTCACCAATGTAAATTGTGGTTGTAGAAACAACTGCAATAATAAAAATAACATTAGAGAACGCAAATTAGCATTTACTAACTTTTGGAAAATCGGGAATTTTAGTGCTCAAAATGCATTTTTATGCGGAATAGTAAAGCAAGAAAAACCAAAGATTCATCGTCCACGTAATCATAGTCGAATTGAAAAAAGTGCTACGAATACTTATTTTGTAATATCAACGCAATTTCAATTAAATCTGTAACAGTACTTCTTAAAAAACATACGCGATATCAAACGGTCGTCTAGAGCGAGCCTTAAAGCGGTGGACACATTCATCACCGAGTGAAGATTTACGTGGGTAAGCAATGTACCTGCGAATAATCTCCAGCAGAAAGTGTCCAGTATATCGGGACCATATTAATAGCTTCCAGCGTATCAATCTCTATTACACAAGAACCCATAACCTAACCGAAAATATCTAAGTTTGGAACTTAATATACGCCAAATGTATAATTTGTACAAGAAGTGTAAGGAAGATCACGTATCTGTTATTTCTGAAGCAATGTATTGCGCAAATTTTTCATCGCGATGTTTATTTGCACTTCCACGTTCGCTTAAAAGATACATGTGTAAAAATGCGAACTTTTCGCAATTCAAATAAAAAATAACACAAGAGACGTGGAAGAAACTAAAGTTTTTAAAAACTCAGCACGAACTACATTTTCGAAAAGCCGAAAAAGCAAGAACTGCCATGAAGAACGACAAGCATTGTGCATCTTGAATAAAAATAACATTACTGCTTACTTTGATTTAGAGAACGCACTCCCTTTTCCCAACTTAACGTGTTCTATTGCATACTATAAACCGAAACATGTATGTATATAATTTAGGGTATACATGAACTTCAATGAGGAAGAAAATGCCTTTATGTATGTACGGGATGATGATACAGCATCACGAGGTACACAAGAATTGGCTCCTGCATACGAAAACTATTTTTTGAGAATGCAGCACATGCAGTTCATCATTGCATACAGTGATGCATGTGTGAGGCAGAACAGAATATTAAGCAGAGCTTTTTTGGCTTTAAACTTAGTCGCTGATAAAAAATTGCATATTAAACTGTGGATCATAAGTTTATGGTATCCGTCATCTTTTCTACAAACGATCGCATTTTGGAATCATAGAACAGTATGCAAAGAATAGATACAATATGTACCTGAGAATTGGTACGATACTATCAGAAAATGCAAATCTAAAAATCATTTCACGTGCATGAAATGACAAGAACAGATTTGTATCATCCTAAAGATTTAGAAATGCATAACTAACAGAAAGTAAGCGAAGATAATAAATCAGTCTCGTGGCTTAAGATACAATGGTTGCACCTTGAAAAAAGTAGTCCTTATAAAATATTCTATAAAGAAACACTTAATGAGGAATATCCATTTGATATAATAAATTTGCTTCCGCGCAGAAAAGGAAGATTAGCAAATCTCGAAAATATTTCTCTACCTGTTTTATACGAAACGTCCTTGCAGATTAATTCTCAAAAGAAAAAGAATATGGAAGAATTGTTTCAATTCATACCGCCGGTATACCAAAATTATTACAAAAATCTCATCGGTGATGAGAATAAAGAAGACCCAGGTCCGCTAGAAGAGTATTTTGAACTAACGTAAAGTACAGACGTCTGAGTAATGTTTGTTTAGTTATAATTTCTAATACATGTTATGGATGTTAAATTTATTTTGTTATGTTCCTACTTATATTTGCAAAATAAAGAGAAATAAAACGACTAGCTATTGTGTCGTAATAAAATGACATATACACATAATTTTGATACGTAACTTCATATATTTGAAAAATCAGAATGGTATAAGTCATAATATACTAATTTTTAAAGTAGATAATATATTTTAGTTGTATTTTGACTTAAAAACAGTTGTAGGAACGTCACCTGAATGCTAATAGTTTAAAATGTATACGTAATTTCCAGAACACATTTAAATAATTCCATTTAACTTTAGGCGTATATATCTCAAAACTACAATTATTGACTTAGACCACTCTGGCTTTCAACGGCTCAATTATATTAGCCGGCGACACACAGCCAGACGCGACATGTTTGGCCGAGTTCGGATTTGTCGTCGGAAAATGTCGAGTACAAGGCGGCAAAATTTTAAAATCATATGTTTTATGATTTTTAAACCGCGTATACGTGACATTTATATTTCCTTAAATATTTGTAATGCATGAAATCTATAGCGTTTTCGATTTATTGTACTACGCGTGGAGTATATCTATCGCTTTTATTAATAATGTGAATGTGATTATTCAGTTTTTAGATAGATTATATTGAACAAGTTTCTACGAAATGTCAAATCTAAGTACTCTCATATTCACAATTTATCACGATGATTTGGGAAGAATACAAGCGCGTAATTGACCGTAAGATACAAGAAAAAGTGGTAAATAATGCGATAAAAGTGATGAAACCCTGGGGTATCGAGAATTACGCGCGGCTGCCCAAAATATTTTTTTTATCGTACTTTTTTTTATTGTGCTAATACATGATTATTTATTATTGGGGCCAATAAATATACAAAAGAACATGTATTTTATGTACATTGATGTTTAGAATATTTTGGTGCGCCACACAATGGTGCCAAATGCCGAAAAATGCATCCAAAAATACAAAAGCATGAATTATTTTCTAACAAATGTTTGAATCGAAGGGGTTTTGTGATTGCTGAATTCGATTCTGCCAATAGGTTTTAACAAAATAAAATTGCAGATTCAATATAGGAAAGAAAATTTTGAAAAATAGAGACATTTTGCAATAGACATTCGTATGCAAGCGTTTTTGAGGTTGCTAAATTTGATTCTGATATTAAGTTTTGGAAAAATAAATGGCGGACGCAATATGGGAGAGAATTTTGAAAATATAGAAGCGCCATTTTTTTTTTAAGTTCGAGACTTGCGATTTTTTTGAGCCACTATTTGGAAATATAGAATCAAAAACAAGATGGCGCGACTAAAATGGAGGAATATTATTAAAAAATAATATTTTGCAACAGACATTTGTAGGTGTTTGGATCGTTGCATTTGATGCTGATAATATTGTTTGGAAAAATAAAATGACGGATAAAATGGGTAGAAAATTGAAATATAGGGAAAATCCTCAACTATTTTTTTAAAGCTGTAACTTATGGGATATTATAAAAGGAAATAGGGAAAATAGACAAGGAAAACGCAATACCGAAAAAGAGAATAGGGAAAGGGAATAGAATTTGATTTCAGCTCTATTTTTGCTTTTAGGAAAGAAGTCTTATCTACAAAAGTTTTCTAGAATTTAATGCCGCATAACCTAAAAATATATTTGAGTACAGCTGTCCTCTCTCACTGGCTCTTTGATTACAGCTCTATTTTTGCCTTTAGGAAAAAAAATTCTACAAAAGTAATAGAATTGAATGCTGCATAACTTAAAAATATTTTTAAATATACCGGGTGTTCCCGAAGACTGGGTGTTTGATTATAGTTCTATTTTGGATTTTAGGAAAAAGTCTTTTCTACAAAAGTTTTATAGAATTTAAAGCAGTATAACCTAAAAATATTTTTGAATATACCGGGTGTTTCCAAATACTGAGCCTTTGATTATAGCTCCATTTTTCATTTTATGGAGAAATCTTTTCTACAAAAGTTGTACAGAATTCAATGCTGCACAACCTAAAAATATTTTCAAATATACCGGGTGTTCAGGAAGACTGGGTTTGTTCATTATAGCTCTATTTTTGCTTTTAGGAAACAAATCTTTTCTACAAAAGTAATAGAATTGAATGCTGCTTAACCTAAAAATACTTTCAAATATACCGGGTGTTCAGAAAGACTGGGTTCTTTAATTATAACTCTATTTTTGCTTTTAGGAAAAAAATCTTTTCTACAGAAGTTTTATAGAAATTAATACAGTATAACCTAACATTATTTTTAAATATACCGGGCGTTCAGGAAGATTGGGTTTTTTCACTGTAGCTCTATTTTTACTTTTAGGAAAAAATTTTGTCTGCAAAAGTTATAGAATTGAGTGCTGCATAACCTAAAAATATCTTCAAATATACCGGGTGTTCAGGAAGACTGGGTTTTTTCACTATAGCTCTATTTTTGCTTTTAGAAAGCACATCTTTTCTACAAAAGTAATAGAATTGAATGCTGCATAACTTAAGATTATATTCAAATATACCGGGTGTTCAGGAAGACTGAGTTTTTTCATTATAGCTCTATTTTTGCTTTTAGGAAAAAGAAAATTTCTACAAAAGTAATAGATTTGAATGCTGCATAACTTAATTATATTTTCAAATATACCGGGTGTTCAGGAAGACTGGGTTTTTCGTAATAGCTCTATTTTTGCTTTTAGGAAAAAAAATTCTACAAAAGTAATAGAAGTGAATGCTGCATAACCTAAAATTATTTTTAAATATACCGGGTGTTCAGGAAGACTGGGTTTTTTCATTATAGCTCTATTTTTGCGTTTAGGAAAAAATCTTTTCTACAAGAGTGTTATAGAATTGAATGCTGCATAACCTAAAAATATTTTCAAATATAGCGGGTGTTCAGGAAGACTGGGTTTTTTCACTATAGCTCTATTTTTCCTTTTAGGAAAAACATATTTTCTACAAAAGTAATAGAATTGAATGCTGCATAACCTAAACATATTTTCGACTATACAGGGTGTTCCAAAAGTCAAAAACAAAAGAAAACTACTTAAAACGTATTGCACATTATAAAAGATGATTCTCAAGTGAATGGGGACCGATTTCAAGAAACCACCTTCCTCAACTCCTAGATGCGCAGCATCTAGTTTTCTTAATAAAATATAATTTTTATTTTGATATTTCTAGGTATTTGACCGCTCATACGATGGTCAGATTGAAACGAAGTGCGTCGAAAATACCAAATTCTTTCGAAAGTTTAAGATACTCCGTGTGATATCTATTATAGTAAAGTGTTCCAATCAATTAATATATGTTTTGAAGAGGGTGCGGCTGCTATAACTATCTATAAAAGAGATATATCTGATATCTCAATCACCAGCGATAAAATTTATATTTTTGCTGATCCACAGGTTATTATTCGCTTTGGCTCCGCAGATGCACAGTACAATTTCCTCGAACGTGTTTTTCCTGAAAAGTAAAAATAAAATGTATCTACCTATGATTTTATATAAACCAATCATTTTCTGATGACAAAACAATTCTGTAATGCCTATTTAAAGTAATAATTCTTTCATTGGCACTAATACTGATTCCACAAAGCTGTTTCGAGAATGTCAATATACCCTTTAATGGATCATTAGGCTGCTGGGGATAAATTTTATTACAGTAGGTGATTGCCAAGCTCTAGTGCAGTGTTGGGCAAGTTAGGGGAAGCGATTAAATTTCTACAGCGATTAGACATACTCGTGTTTTGTCGGCTCTCGGAAAACCGCTGGCCAATACTACACTGAGAAAAGAAGATGCGTTGAATTAACAAAAATCGCTTTGTTACGATCGCGTTTGTTAAATTAACCGAAAATGTTGTTATACCAACAAAAATAGAGCCTGTAAATGAACTAAAAATTGTTGTTAACATTTTTTTGTTGAATTAACAAGCTGAAATTATTAAACAAAAAAATTAAACAAATGAGATGCATCCTGTCAACAAACTACGATTGTTCCTTGAACTAAAATAAAATTGTTGAACGAAAAAAATATATGCTATTGTTTTAACAAAACAGAAATTTAATACAAACAAAAAGAATAATCTATTTTAGCTTAGGTTTACATTAACGCTGTGGTTTGATTGTATCTACCACTAAGATATCCTTGAATTGCTCGAATTCTATTGGATATAGTACCCACGTGCTGAACACGTGCAAAATGCATCTACAAATATATATTTTGGTTTTATTCGGTTTTATTCGCTTGGGCGTGTAGAGTGGCATGGCGTCGTTGTTGGATAGTACATGTAAATTATGGCAGATGAAACCACTGCCAACTTATTAAAAGAGTGGCAGTTGGAGATATTATTCCGGTGTTTAAAGGTAAGTAACAATTTGTTTATAGTACCTAGACTGAAACAACAAGTTGTAATTGAAATTGAAAAAAACTATTTTCATTTTAGTGTGATGTCGAGCCATGGATTTTTATTGGCTACACGAATATATCTTATGATTATTATTATTTATATTACATATACTAAGAAACAAATTATAACACGAAATTGAAAAGAAAGAACGTATTTTTATGTTAGTGTGATGTCAAGCCATGCATTTTTAATTGGCTGTATGAATATGTATCTAGTTATGATTATTATTAATACTTAACCCTCTACTGGGGTCTACGGTCCTACATGGAGACCGCGTTTGGCCCGCTACATTTTTTTTTTATAAATTTGGAACTGAAGTATTTTATGATGTGGCTTTCGAGACCACTTGAAATTGGATAGCCCTTTTCTAAAGTATGCTTTTTTAAAAAAATCATTATTATTATATATAACGTAACATGATAGCGCAGCACATAGCATACACTACACTGCAATATATAGAATAGTAACTATTCCTTTTTTACTACTGGTATTATTTATAAATATTAGATTTTTCTTCTCTATACCTAAAGCATTTTTGAAATACTTATAAATTATTATTATTATTTTTAAAAATTAACTATTTTCTGTTAAGAAATTTTTAACGAATACATACGAAACACATTAATTGTTTTTACATTTTCTGTTTCAACTTTATCCACATACTTTTGAAATATTTTATTTTTTATCGCAATGTTTGACCATGTAAATATACATCAATTTAGTATCTATTAAATTAATGTTACACTGGTGCTGTCTCTATTCTCCACCACGAAAATAAGATCCATTTTTGTTTGATATTTAATTTGAAAAAATATTTAAAATCTTAAAACAATACCGAACATTGACCAGTTATATTTTATAGGCAATACGTACCATCGAAGACAAAAGTCTTGACTCAAAATTAAAGAGAGAAATATTGAAAATACTGAAGAAACGTTTGATTCTATCTCTATTTATGTTAAACTTGAGTCAAAGCCTTTGTCTTTACGTGTTGGCTTATTTATTTTTATTCATATTAAATTTATGCTATACGGTCTAGTTTAAAGCAACCGCATCGATTACCCGTATTTCTCACATTGTTTGTGCTTAGTGTTCGAGCTTGCTATGATGCGCTCTCTTACAACCACACAGTGTATATAAGCAAACTAAATCGCGAATCTAATAATTAAGCCCAATACGTGTTTTATTAATTAAACAAGTAAATAAATTTCTTTCAAATATTAGAAGAGCAGTTTCAGTAACCGTGTTATTTTAAATTATTCAATATAAATGTTTATATACATTAATCCATGCACACTATGGAAACGAGACATATAAACCCAATGTTTAAATGATTTTGCAGATATAAAAAAAAAGAAAACGCAATTAAATATGGGCTGCAAGTACAGCCTTACATAGCGGTGGTTGGTCCTTCTATAAATACTATTATTACTATATACATGGTAATTGAAGAGCATTGAATTGCAAAGTTTCGTCAGTTTTTGGGAGGCGTGGATATATGCTTCAAAACGTTCCATGTTTTGTACGCACATTACCCTCTTGAAAGCGAACATTTATGGCTATTTTTGCAAAAATATATTTATAATATTTCTACTGTTTGGGATAAAAATATACCTGCATTAAATACCTTTATAGAAGAAGTATTCCACATAAATTAAGTTACATAAGGCTGAATTAATAATAATAAAAGGCGACAGTGTGTCCTTTTCTACTCTCTGTCGCACACCATAGGCGTCGCCTATCTATAGCGTGTAAAATTGGCGTGAAAAAGTCCCACGGAGAAGGCGCCGAGGGGAAATGGATTAAAAGGGAAATAATAGATGGGCGAAAGGGTAGCGGGGGTGTCTACTGCATAGGCGTATCGTTATTATAATTAAAAGTAGGAAAAAGAGAGAAAATTCGCCAAAAATTAGATCGTAGTAGGCGGTGAGAAGCGAACGTCACTGCACCGACCGCGCTCCCAGAAACGTCAGATTTCCCGATTTCGGTTGTCACAATTGGGGTATTTTGTGCGATCGTTGCAAACCGAGGTGCCGCTCTGGGAGTGGGGTTTATGTCGGAAAGATATCTTACATGTTTCCTCTTACAATTCGAACCCTAAAATAGGGTCGAAACGCGTTATTTTTTCAAAACGAGTCGATTTATAGAGCGATGTTTTGCCGGGAACGCGCGCTTTGTTTGACGGAATTCGTACGATGGTGTCGTATTAATCGCCCGGTAAAACCTTCCGAATTTGGTGGGACGAAATAGGCGTTTAAGCCAGGTGTAAAAAGTCAAAACATGGTTCGACAAATGCTATAAAGCGATACAGTAACGAACGCAGATGGAAAATCGCAAAATATTGCCATTCGTGATGGAGTTAAGTTCATAACCTAACATGTTATTCGAATAACAACAACAGCGATGTGAAGTAATTGAATTATATTGCTTATGGATCAATACGTTGCTTAAAAGGTAAAACCAGATTTGTAATACACGATCAGATATGTTTGTGATTATAATAATTATACAATTTTTAGAGAAATCGTTGAGCAAGTTTCGAGAAAAATGTCAAATCATAACGCCAATTTTTTTCTACTTTAGAGACCGAAAATGAATATACTATCACAGCATCACAGAATGTACTTCAACAGGAGAGCTTCAGATGTGCTAAAAGTTTATCGTAAAACTTCTCCCAATAAGTGTCGAGCCATTACGTTCTCCCTCCGAGGAAATTTGTGCCAACGCTGTGATAATTATATTATAGAAGAATAATCTTTGTTACAATTAAAGGTATACTTCGGTTTTTTTTTATGGTGATCATGCCTCCGATGCCATTTAAATGGGAATTTTACATCCGAGAAACGAAATAATTTAAAAAGGACACAGCGATCATCGATTTCCATTACGTTAAGGAAAGTTATAATTATTACTATTTGGGAACACACGGTATGTACTTTTTATAACATTTATTCTTCGAATAAAAAAATATCAAATACTTAGAACTTTATTTACCTACCTTCCCTGCAAAATAGTACTTTACTTTATCTAAATTATTAACGATTTTACTAGCGAAGCCTTTCATTAATTATATTTAAAAGAGTTTAAGCCATCAAGATATAATTCTTCTGCGAATTCAAGAAGATACACTATTTTAATAGTCTTATTATTTTTATTAAAATCTGTACATCAAATGTGATGACACAATTGTATATATTTCACCATAGAGTAGTGTTGTTCTAATGCTTTTAAACAATGTATTGAGATTGGCTAACAGATGGTACTATTTTCCAATAAATCGTACTATTTACTTTTTGACAATGTACTTGAATTGTAGTTGTCAATAAATTCTAATTATTATTATTATTATTATTTTGTTTAAAACAGGTTTCTGTAATTTGATATGATCTGCCATCATCACACAATCAGATTTCTTTGTTACCGCCACCCATTCCCTTACATTGAAAGTATTTTTTTCTGAATAATTACAAGGAATTAATTAATTGAAAATATTGTACTAAATTCCTCAATGAGGTACTATTGTACTACGTTTTATTCAATTGTACTAAAATAGTACAATAGTACGCTTCGGAACAACACTGCCATAGAGTAACCATGGTACAAATAATACGGTATGCTTACGCGCATACGAAAGTTACGTCAGAAAGGGGACTTACTCAGTTGTGACGTAGTGAGCTAAGATCCTTTGTTGACTCAGTTAATAAACTGTTGTTACTTCCATTGACAGTCTCGCTTAAACAAATACAATATAAATATAAAAATATATAATATATATGGGCAAAGAATAGTTCCGCTGGCGTACTATAGATGTCCCAGCTAGGCTGATTTTAGAAAAGTACACGACCAAACAAATATTAAACGTGATCTGACGTGATTAAACGTAAGTGGAATTTTCCGTTGCACAAACGCGTAAAAATATAAGATAACCGAAGAGTCGGTACGATACGAATGAAAGTGGTTTAACTGCGCGCGCAGCGAAGAGGTAGAGCATTCATAAATGAATTGTCAATTCGCAAAATTATTATGAAATGAATATTAAAGAGTCAAAGCAAGTAACAGTTAAGTAAATAAAAAAAACCAAAATATACATATTGGCTCAATGGATTAATATTCGTTTTATAATGAAATTAAAACATATTTTTATGTTAAAGCGAAGCAACACACGGAATATTTGCTTTCATTTATTTCGTCAAATGCCTATTAACTTTCGCATAGCACATATTATATCTTATTTTGAATGCATGAAATCTACAGCGTTTTCGAGTTATTACACTACGCGTGGAGAATGTATGTATCTATCGCTTTTATTAATAGTGTATATTAAAATAAAAACATAATTAGTGCATAAAAATGCGGTAAATCGAAAATGTTATAAAATATTGTCCAAATAACAGCGGGAAATTCAATTTTTAAAACTTTGAATTATTGGATTCCATGGGGCATAACTTAAAAAATATTTTGACTATATAGACTGTCCAACCGAAGACTTGGTCTTTGATTACAGTTCTATTTTTGATTTTAGGAAAAAGACTTTCTATATATTATTCCATTTTTAAATTTTACGTAGAAAAATAAAATATCAGACATAATATCGGGGATTTTTACACGATTTTTTGGGTCACTATTTGCGAATATAGAATCAAAAACAAGATGGCGCGATTAAAACGGAAGAAGAGTATTAAAAAAAAATGGCATTTTGCAACAGATATTTGTGTTCAAAGCCTTTTGTAGTGCTGAATTCGATTCTTACAAGAGTTTTTAGAAAAATAAAATGGAGGATTCAATATTGAAGAGAAAATTTTGAAATATAGGGGACATTTTGCAACAGACGTTCGTATGCAAGCGTTTTTAAGGTCGCTAAATTTGATTCTGATATTAGTTTTTGGCAAAATAAAATGGCGGACGCAATATGGGGCAGAGACTTTTGAAATATAAAAGAAAACGCAATTTTTTTTTGAAGGCTTGAGACTTATGCAATTTTTTGGGCCACTATTTGCGAATATAGAATCAAATACATGATAGCGCGACTAAAATGGAGGAATATTATTAAAAAAATGACATTTTGCAACAGACATTTGTGGGTGTTTGGATCGTTGTATTTGATGCTGATAATATTTTTTGGAAAAATAAAATGGCGAATAAAGTGGGAAGAAAATTGAAATATAGGGAAAATCGCCAACTATTTTTTTAAAGTGTAACTTATGGATGTTATAAAAGGGAAAGGGATGGGAAAGGGAATGGGAAAGGAATGGGAAGGGAATGGGAAGGGAATGGAGAGGGAATGGGAAAGGGAATGGAAAGGGAATGGGAAGGGAATGGGAAAGGGAATGGGAAAGGGAATGGGAAAGGGAATGGGAAAGGGAATGGGAAAGGGAATGGGAAGGAATGGAAAGGAATGGGAAGGGAATGGGAAAGGGAATGGGAAAGGGAATGGGAAAGGGAATGGGAATGGGAAAGGGAATGGGAAAGGGAATGGGAAAGGGAATGGGAAAGGGAATGGGAAAGGGAAGGGAAAGGGAATGGGAAAGGGAATGGGAAAGGGAATGGGAAAGGGAATGGGAAAGGAATGGGAAAGGGAATGGGAAAGGGAATGGGAAGGGAATGGAAGGGAATGGGAAAGGGAATGGAAAGGGAATGGAAAGGGAATGGGAAAGGGAATGGGAAAGGGAATGGAAAGGGAAAGGGAATGGGAAAGGGAATGGAAAAGGAAGGGAAAGGGAATGGGAATGGGAAAGGAATGGAAAGGAATGGGAAAGGGAATGGGAAAGGGAATGGGAAAGGGGAATGGGAAGGGAATGGGAAGGGAAAGGAATCGGAAAGAATGGGAAAGGGAATGGGAACGAGAAAGAACGGGATGGGAACGGGGAATGGGAACGGGAAAGGGAAAGGGAATGGGAATGGGAAGGGAATGGGAAGGGAATGGAATGGGAAGGGAATGGGAAACGGAATGGGAAGGAATGGGAAGGGAATGAAATAGGAAAAGGGGAAGGAAATAGATAATTGGAACAAGGAAGGGAATAGGGAAAGAGAATAGGGAAAGGAAAAGGAACAGGGAAAGGAATAGAGAATGAGAATAGGGAACGAGAATGGGAAAAGAGAATGGGAAAAGAATAGGGAAAGGGAATGGGGAAAGAAAATGGGAAAAGAGAATGGCGAAAGGGAATAGGGAATAAGTAGAGAAATAGGGAAAGGAATGGGGAAATTGAATAGGAAAGGAAATGGAAAAGAGGAAGGGATTAAGGAAAGGGAATACGGAAAGGGAGTAGGAAAGGGACTAGGGAAAAGAATAGGAAACGGGAATAGATAAAGGGAATAGAGATACGGAAAGGGACAACGAAATGAGAAAAAGGGAATAGGGAAAAATACTATTTCTATTCTATCTATTACTAAATTGATGTTTACGGTATGTGAAATACCTGCCTACATCGAGTCAGCCAATGACAAAAAAAATCTTTATAATAAGCAGACAATATAGATAGAGGAATAAGCACTGAATATATATAGCTTATTAAAACAAAATGTATCAACTGTGTTTTCCTCGCTTTTTTTGTGCTTTATCTAACAAACGTCTAATATAACTTTTTGTCGAGCAACGTAAATTAATGAGTTGTCAATATTATGGAATTACGTTGGCTATAAATATGATCTCGCGAAGGATAAATAAAACAATAAATATAAAAATCGTCAAATTGGAATTGTAGTTATTATTATGAGAGTGGATCATTTTATTTAAACGCAGAATATTTATATAATTAGCCCTAAGTAAAGATAATCTCATATTCGGTGTCTTCAAGAATCACGTGTATATAATACGTACAACAAAAACTTTTCTGCAAAAGTTGTGCAGAATTCAATGCTGCATAACCTAAAAATATTTTCCAACTATACAGGCTGTTCCAAAAGTAAGAACAAAAGTAAACTACTTAAAACGTACTGCACATTATAAAAGATGATTTTCAAGTGAATGGACCGACTTCAAAAAACCATCTTCCTCAAGTACCACCTTCCTCTACTCCTAGATGCGCAGCATCTAGTTCCAATTCATAATGTTATTACAGGCGCAGTTGATGTTTACTTTCATTGTTCCGAAGTTACTGTTTAGTTTGTATTTCGTTTTCATCCCTATTATACACATTAACATACCTCATCATTTTGGAAGCATGTTTCTTTGACCCTTATGTAAAACAAAATATATTTTGTTGGGGGATGTTATTTTTTACTGCGAAGCGATACCATTCTGAATACTAACATGAATTCGTCTTTATTTAGTTAAGAAATTAATACATAAGTTTGAATATTTATATTTTTAATATCCTTGGCATAAGTACTTAGAATTACATAATATTATTAGGAAACAATATGTTTGGATATTGTATAAATTTTGATGAAATAATAAACTTTAAAAATTTAGATAACTTTTTTTAGTCTAAAATCCTGCTTAATTACAAACGCACTTGGAAGGAAAAAGGACTGTTAGTTCTGCAATATGGAAAACAATCGCATATGGCCAAAAGCACTGGTTTATAATGGAAATAATGATCCTACCTGTGTCTGGTTTCAAAGTATTTGTTCTTTCAAAATACAGGAATTAGAAGCAATATTATTCTTTCAGGCAAAACTGTTCGCACAATTTAGCTGGAAATTCTGATATTGCACCTAAATTTATCTTTTCCATGTAGCTACCATGTGATATATAATTTTCTGTTAACGCGTGTAGATAATACAAAAGAATATAATTTTATTTTTATTTTAAAATTATTCGCAATATCATATTTTTTTTTAAAAGTTTTATGTGAGACAGTTTTACTTGTAAGAATAAAGTTGATACAATTATTGAATTTTAGAAAAGCAAAAAAAAAATACATTTGTTTCAAGTACAGGCATTAGTTAAGCTGACAATTCAATGTTGTTGAAGCAATACTTCTTTTTGGTTAATTCAACGAAATCAGGACATTTGACCGAACGATAATATATGTTGGGGCAACAAAATCTTATGCTTACATTAACGAAAGTATTTCATTGTGTCAACAAAATTGTTTAGTTAGTTTCACCAAAAGATTTTGTGCTCACAACAAATTTATTAAGTTAAGCCAAAATTTCATTTTGGAAAATAGAATGTCTAATGAAAGAAAAACAAATGTTGGATCAATGATTCGAGATTGTTAAATCAACGCTCTAATTTGGTTGTACTAACAAAACAGTTTTGTAAATTCAACCAAAAAAAAAAATTGCAACACAACAAGCGTGTTTGGTTAAATCACCCTATCCCATTCACTTGATTTAACATGTGCAATATTATTACATTAACCAACATTTATTGACAAAAGTCATTTAGTTAATTTAAATTTAAAATTTGGTTGACTGTATTTAACCTAAATTTTTGGTTGGATCAACCAAATTTTGGCTGATTCAACACATCTTGTTTTCTCAGTGTACTCATGACACGAATTAGCACTAGTATATCTAGTCGCTGTATAAATTAAATCACTTCTCCTATTTTGTCCAACACTGTTCTACATCCACAAATAGCTAGATGGTATGCCGCACTTCCAGAGTATAGTTTCGAAATAAGACACAGAGCGGTAAACAAGATGAACGACGTGGATTGTTTGAGTTGAGCAGCCATCGAACCTGCAACTTCAGCGGGTTTGACAGAAGAAGTATAAGAGAAAAGGTTGGGCGTATATCAGATAATCAATGAAAGAGATCGAATACTAGTGATCCAGTTGTGCGCCCGCAATAATTAATACAACTATTGAAGACCTCACAAAGGAAGAAATAATACGAATAGAATGCTATGGAATAGAGGACAACCGACTATTCAAGGAAGTGCAAGTGAATGGAAGAAAATGCGTCAGATTTATATTGTACTCCAAAAAATATATATTTTTTTAATGGTCTACTGAAGTAACTAAGTATGTAATAAAAAATTATTTTCTACATAATTTATCTTTTACAGATTTTAGGTGAAAAAATTAGAGATTGTTCACTATACTAAACCAGATATAGCATTTTAATTGCTATTTTCTACTCACATTGACCCTAAAACTTCTTTGTTCGTTTGTCAATCAAACTTTTTGGTATAATTAGCTCTCTTTTGACCTGCAAAATTTAAATTATACATGCACCATTAAACTACAATATCACTCATTTGCCGAAACAAAAAGTGCAAGTGAATGGAAAAGAGAGATGGCTACACGTGTTACTAGACAATATGAGAAAGGCGACCGTAATCAAGTGTCATGACCAAATGGAGCACTTTTCGTTGGGCAAGATAGTGGAGAAAATTTTAAATAACTTTTGGTTCAGAAACTTAAGGAGATGTGTCTGTGAACTTCAGGGAGGAAACATGGGACAAAGACTCGAAAGCGGTGGAGAGAAAGATTAACACGACGTTCAACAAAATGATAGGAATCATATTTTTGGAATTCCTATATGGTTATATTGTGCGCATGGCGAGACGAGAAGCGCCGCAACACACCAGAGAAGACACGAGAACAAGGGAAAGAAGACTCGCGACCAAGTACAGCAAAAGTCCAAAACTTATTTCGACAAAAGAAGATTTTATTGAATAGCCAACGAAGTTGGAGATGTGGTATCAGTGAAAGCCGCACTACCGCCACAGGGCAACCGACAAAAACACAGCTTAAATATAACGACCGCATGTAGTATTAGAAGGAATCTCAACGGCCATATACCTAGTTGAAAGATTAGCTTGAAGAGAGACCCCAGAGACCAGACTTATGACGACCTATGTGTCTCATGACCTGCAAAATTTAAATTAAGAACATGCATCTATAAACTACAATATCACAGATTTACCGAAACAAAAAGTTGTGATTTGGTTTGTACGTACAGCAACAAGCCGATGGCATCTCAAACAACTCATATGCAGTAGCACCATTCTTATTTATAGATAGTAAACGTCGGTAAATATACTTTTGTTTACAACTGGTGACATACCCCAATACAGTGTTGGCATACAATTGACAGGGACTGTTCAGACTACAAAAAAATATCCAAAAAAATATTTTATTGAAATTGTTTTACGAAATTCAGACATTTCGGTTTATTATATGCTGAAAAAAGTGTTTTCTATTGCGAAAAACTTCTACATTTTCACCGCCTGAAACGATACCTCAATTTCTCAGTGCATTATAAATACAATACAGGTACCTGGGTAAATAATTTTCACGTGAGTACAATCCAAGGCACCCACTGTTCTTGGAAATCTTGCAATATTAAAATATCTTCTTCTCACTTCAGCTATTTCAGCATCAGTAGAGGGAAATTTTATATATTGTGCTCAAAGGCTAGAGATTGCTCTGGTAACTCGCATGACTACTCTACACGCTGTTGCCTTCGACACACCTGCAAAATCACCTATAGCTATTAACATATTCCCTGTGGCATAATATCGAATTGTCAGTAATAACCAGGCTTGTATTTTCGGACCCGTTCGATCATCTGTCGTACGAAATTTTATTACTCGGAGTGTCCCTCCACAGTCTCTCGCGTCCCCACCAACTTAGCGATGCCACAATGCGACTAGCGATTATCAATGCAAATGCATGTGCATACAGAAAGATTGGTTTTCGTTTTCATTTAATAATTCCCTAATGAAGGAAACTTCCTTTGTTTGTTTTAAGTTAAACATAAAAAAAAATAAAGCTACACGTAGAAATATAATAGGTTTACTATGGTTTGAGACACAATTTGAAGAATTCATTGAAAGCGCAAAAATCGATACCAATAAACTTCCTTGTGCGCACTGCAAGCGGTTAGTAAAACGACACTTTAAAGTGTGTGTAGTGAAGCCCATCAATGCAACTGGTCAAAGAATGCAGCATCGTGCTCAGTCACAGGCTCTGTTAGCGTGTGCTGCTGACTACAGTAATACTGAAGCCGCGTTAAGAGTAAAAAATCTAGTATTTTCTAAAATGAAAGGCGGTGAGATAGAATTAGTAGCAAAAAAGGATGCTCTAATTCGACTGTACGGAGACAACTACTTAAAAAAACATAAAAGAACTCAAATTATGGCAGCATGTTCTAATAAATTAAGAGAATGTGCCAGGTTAGTTATAGAAGTACGTGGTCGGACAAATAACTCAGCGTTAACATTTTTTGATATGTTAAGCCCGATTTTCTTTGACTTAATTGTTGCAAGTTCTAAAACAATTAGTGGTTTTGAGGAAAACAACAAAAAGTTTAAAGCACTAAGTTTAGCTGTTCACATGGGAACTACACTGAAGCAGATTTGTGATTTATCTAGTCATTTCATACTGAAAGGTGTGTTTAAGTGCACAAACACGGAAGAAAAATTAAAGGTTATCAAAAGACGGAAGCATATGTTCGAGACTCAGTGGAATTGCGAAATTTTGTCTTTAGCAATCAAGAACTTGGCCGAGAATAAATGGAACAAACCCGTTAGACTACTACTAACAAAAGATGTTATAAAGTTTAAAGCTTATATTATACAGTTATTCAATGAAAATTTCGACGCCTTACGAATTTATAAATCAAATAGAAATGCATTTAAAATACTGAAAAACGTCTTTGTGTTTAACAGTTTAATTTGATAGAAGAAGGATAGGTGATGTTCATTATGTTTATGTAGAATCTTACCTAAAAGATTCTGAAACTATAGATCAAGAAGAATTTAGCCGTGTACTAACTGAATCAGAAAAGGTATTGACCTCCACCTACAAAAGGGTTGTTGCTGGTGGAAAAGGTAGCCGAGCAATAACGATACTTTTTTCCCAAAAACCCGAAATTAGAAGAGAGTGACATGGTTCCAAACAAAAATCCACACTTATTTGCATCTCCAAGAGTAGAAAATCAGTGGATAAGAGATGATGTGGTAATAAGAAAATTGGCACATGCAAGTGGCGCCGAAAAATCCCACAGTTATTTCACCGAATCACTTGAGGAAACAAATTGCAACTCTAATGCAGATTATGAATCTAAGTAAAGAAAAGTATGAGCAGTTTGCCAAATTCATGGGTCACACGCAGAAAACCCACAAGGAATTCTATGAGTAAGTCAATTACATCAGATCAGAGTAAATTTGTAGGTGTCTGTATAAAAAAAGCAATATACATTATTTATTTTGTAAATATTGATTTATATTGCCCATTAATTATTGTTTATAATGTAAATAAATATCTGGATGTTTCAGGATAACTCAAGACGCATACCAACAAATAGATTAATATTTTTAACTAAATGTAAACATTTATCTTTGTTTCCGAAACATATACAAAATAGTTTTAGGTCTCTAGATTATAGCTCCGTTGGTTACAACGCTCTCATGGTTGATGAGGCTAATAGAATTCTCGGAAATTTCAAAAAACGTGTTTTCAGTTGGGAGATAAGCAACACATGAGCCGTTGAAAGCCAGAGCGGTCTAAGTCAATAATTGTAGTTTTGAGATATATACGCCTAAAGTTAAACGGAATTATTTAAATGTATTGTGGAAATTACGTATACATTTTAAACTATTAGCATTCAGGTGACGTTCCTACAACTGTTTTTAAGTGAAAATACAACTAAAATATATTATCTACTTTAAAAATTAGTATATTATGACTTATACCATTCTGATTTTCAAATGATATGAAGTTACGTATCAAAACTATGTGTATATGTCATTTTATTACGACACAATAGCTAGTTGTTTTATTGCTCTTTATTTTGCAAATATAAGTAGGAACATAACAAAATAAATTTAACATCCATAACATGTATTAGAAATTATAACTAAACAAACATTACTCAGACGTCTCCAAATTTACTTCAAAATACTCTTCTAGCGGACCTGGGTCTTCTTTATTCTCATCATGAATTGAAACAATTCTTCCATACTCTTTTTCTTTTGAGAATTAATCTGCAAGGACGTTTCGTATAAAACAGGTAGAGAAATATTTTCGAGATTTGCTAATCTTCCTTTTCTGCGCGGAAGCAAATTTATTATATCAAATGGATATTCCTCATTAAGTGTTTCTTTATAGAATATTTTATAAGGACTACTTTTTTCAAAGTGCAGCCATTGTATCTTAAGCCACGAGACTGATTTATTATCTTGGCTTACTTTTCTGTTAGTTATTGCGTTTTCTAAATCTTTGGATGATACAAAATCTGTTCTTGTCATTTCATGCACGTGAAATGGTTTTTTAGATTTGCATTTTCTGATAGTATCTTATGACCGGATACCATAAACTTATGATCCACAGTTTCAATATGCAAAATTTTTATCAGCGACTAGTTTAAGCCAAAATAGGCTCTGCTTAATATTTCTGTTCTGCCCTCCACATGCATCACTGTATGCAATGATGTGACTTGCATGTGCTGCATTCTCAAAAATATGTTTTCGTGTGCAATTTCTTGTGCACCTCGTGATGCTGTACATTCATCCCATACATACATAAAGGCATTTTCTTCCTCATTGAGTTCATGTATACCTACATTATATACATACATGTTTCGTTTATAGTATGCAATAGAACACGTTAAGTTGGGAAAAGGGAGTGCTTTCTCTAAATCAAAAGTAAAGCAGTAGATGTTGTTTTTATTCAAGATGCACAATGCCTTGTCGTTCTTCATGGCAGTTCTTGCTTTTTCGGCTTTTCGTAAATGTAGTTCGTGCTGAGTTTTTAAAACTTTAGTTTCTTCCACGTCTCTTGTGTTATTTTTTATTTGAATTGCGAACAAGTCGCATTTTACACATGTATCTTTAAGCGGAACGTGGAAGTGCAAATTAAAATCGCGATGAAATATTTTGCGATACATTGCTTCAGAAATAACAGATACGTGATCTTCCTTACACTTCTCCTTGTACAAATTATACATTTGGCGTATATTAAGTTCAGAACTTATATATTTTCGAAAAATAATATTAACGTGTTTCATCTAATTAAATATAATTATCTCACAAAAACCTTGTTAAAAAATATAATTATCATACCGTCAGTATGTTCACACACTACCTTATAATGTTAAATGGTATAAGTCAGACTTATACCACTCCGCTTTTCAATAGAACAGCATATCATTTTTACACTCATCATATCAGCGACATTTATTTTGATATTACTCAAGATATTTTTACCAAATTTTATGAGGAAACGTAGCACTTAGTGATGATTATAAATCTGCTAATATATGGCAAATGCGAATTTTTGACTTAGACCATTCTTGCTTTCAACGGCTCACATATGCTTATGTAAATCTTTTGGCAAGAGAGAGGAATCAAATAATGCATGATGTAGCCCTATTAATTCCTGTGAGTAGTTACAATAATTTCAATTTGTCACAAAAGAGGCTTTACAACTCCAAATTCACCTTTTTTAAAGTAAATTGTATCAGAAAACTTGAACAGTTAAGGGCCCTTAAAGATAATAATATATCTTCCACCGTAAAAAAGCACATAACAGAAAGCAAGGGCGGGACACATACACATCAGGCATCGACAGACACACACACAACAGTGACAGACACACACACCTCAGTTCACACACAATAAACAAAGCGACAATTCAAATAATAAATTCTTCCGGAACTTAACTCAAAAAATCATTCCCGATAATGTGATCAATGTTCTCGCCAAAGGTCCTAAGTACTCTTTGCCAATATATTCAGGCAATTTCCCTATACACAGTTTTCTGGCTGATTGTGAAAACGTACTTCATGATGTAGACGACTCAGAACAAAAAGATATATGTAGGTCATTTGAGATTATTTATCACACAACTAATTTCATGAAATTCAACAATTCAAAAGCTGGGGCGCATGTAGGCAGAGAACAGGCTGAAATTAAACAATTAATTAAAAATAATCCTGACATTTTATTTACCATTTCAGACAAAAGTAATGTGACGGTATGTATGTACAACGTCGAGTACCATAATAAAATGTTACAGCTTTTGTCAGACGACAAAACATACAAAATACTCAAACTGATCCTACATACTTACACGAAAGAAGAACCAATCAATTAATTAAAGATTTAAAAACAAATACATACATGACCGACAGCATTAGCAAAGGTCTCACTAAATATAACTCAGCCTCTCCCCGCATATGTGGGATACCCAAAATATACACTTAACCGCAAAATTAACGCACCACTCTGACTTTTGGTTTTATTTCAAGAAATATTATATATTTTCCGATTCATTAATATTAGTTATAATAATTTTTTCATTATTACGCCTTTTGTAGGTTTTTGTCTGTATTCTTTATTTAATTTTGAAATCATAGCAGCTTTTCATGAGGGGCTTGTTTTTCAAGTAAATAACCCTCACTTCTAAAATAAAGTAGGCATTGTTTTTTAATTGTTTTACCAAATTGATAAGATAACTGTCATTCGTGGAATACATATGTTTGCGATGGAACGTGGCTAGACGAAATTTTAAATCGTGATGAATGTGTCAAATTGTAACTTTGTCCAATGAAGGACTACAAATCGCGAACGTGGTAGAAGATTTGGCGTGGCTCATACAACGGTCGGTAGGGTTCTGCACAGATTTGTAGAGACCAACGATTACGCTAGACGACGTGGCCAAGGCAGGCCACGAGCTACAAATGCGGTGGAGGTTCGATTATTGATGCTTCGAGCACTTAGGGAACGGTTCACTACTGCACGAAGCCTCCAAATACAACTAAGCGCGGTTCATGGCACTGCTGTTAGTCAAGATACCATAAGAAGAAGACTTCGTACTCAAAATTTACGACCTCGGGCAGCAGCTACTGGTCCCAGATTATCTGCAAACCACCGAAGAAACAGATTGGCTTTTGCAAGAAGGCATGTGGATTGGGAAATCCATCATTGCGAGCAGGTGTTATTTACGGATGAGTCACGGTTTTGCCTTGTAAGTTCTGATCGTCGTCCAAGAGTGTACAGAAGGCCAAATGAAAGATATTCCGCATGTAACATTCGAACGAAACCACATTATACGGAGGCGGTTCAGTAATGGTATGGGGTGGAATATCTTTAACAGCTCGCACGGAACTTTTTATCGTTGATGGTGGACGTCTGAATTCTGAACGATACATAACAGACATTTTAGAACCTTTTGTGATACCTTTTGCACCTTACATTGGCGATGGGTTCATTCTTATGCAGGATAATGCGAGGCCACATGCGGCACATATTGTTACTGAATATTTAAATTACGTTAATATTCAAATCCTCGAGTGGCCAGCCTGTAGTCCAGACCTGAACCCAATCGAGCATCTTTGGGACATAATGGGACGGAGGATTAGAAGTCAGCATCCACAACCTAACAGCTTAGACGAGCTGCGACAAAGTCTTATTCGCGTATGGGACGATATCCCTCAAGAAACCATCAGATCTCTAATTGAAAGTATGCCACGACGATGTCAGGCTACAATAACAGCCAGAGGTGGTAACACTAGTTACTGATAACCTAAATACGGTTCAAAAGAAGTTATCTTTGTGTTCGTAATAATAATGATCATTTTATATGATTTTGTTAAAGAAGTCATATTTTCAGTTTTTGTTTATTTCCTACAATTCATTTAAGTCAAACTTATTGTTATTATCGAAATAATTCTGTTTGTGTATTCTATTCTTAATATGTTTTTCAAAATGTATGATAATTTTGACTGTAATTATAATAAATCGAAATATATAAGTGGTGCGTTAATTTTGCGGTTAAGTGTATAAGGAGGGCACACCCCTCAGACCCATAGTGAGCAACATTGACAATCATTCAAAATATCTAGCAAAGTTTATAGCCAATATTCTTACAATCTCCTTTAGAGAATACAAATAGTTCCGGGTACAGGTCTTCTTTCAGTTTGCCGACAGTGTTAACGAACTCGTGCTGCCTGCCGATCACATTCTTGTATCGTTTGATGTCGTGAGTTTGTTTACAAACATTCCCACCGAGCTGGTCATTGGGAGAGTTGAAAACAGCTGGGGTCTGGTAGAGATAAACACTGCTATTCCTAAAACCAAATTTATTAATTTGTTCAAATGGGTATTTGAATCTGTGTACTTTATATATGAAGACAATACTATTTACAGGTGAGTGACATCCCTATGGGCAGTCCACTGTCACCTATTGTTGCTGGTTTAGTCATGAACACAATACTCAAGAAACTTCAAACCCAAGTACCATTTAGCTTTGGTTTTCTGTACCAATATGTGGATGATGTGGCCTGATCTACCTGCAGATCACATAGAAAACACTTTATTTAAACTAAACAACTTTCACCCCAATCTTAACTTTACTATTGAAAAAGAGCGAGATAACTCTTTACCTTTTCTCGACACTCGCATAAACACGCCATAACAACTAGGTTAGGTTGGGTTGGTACAGAAAACCCTCAAACCCGAATAGACTACTAGATTAACCAGTCCAACAGTCTCTACAAGATTAATTTAATTACAGCCCTTAAACATAAAATTTATAAAATAAGTCACCATACTCACAGGCGGCGCGATTTGTTGACCTTAAAAGATATTTTAATTAGTAATCGCTACCCTGTACATTTAGTCAACAGACTACTTTTTTCGACTGCCAGTCGTACGAGTGATCTCCATGTGTCAACCCTGACTCAAGTTAAGGGTACAGATGAGAATAATGACATAAAATATAAATCGTTAATTTACATACCATATTATCTAATAATATTAAAAACATTTTAAAAATTTTTAATTTTAAAATAGCGTTCACTTCTGCAATTACAGTAAACAAAGGATTTTTTCCCAAATTAAGAGCCCTCTGCCGGCACCACAAGAGAACCACATTGTATATGCAGTTAAATGCATAGATTGCTGTAAATATTATATTGGTCAGACTACCCAGAGATGGCGCGAGAGGAGCACGCAACACAAAAGCGATAGCGGAGTTAAACCTAAAAAATGCACATAGGCTAATCACATCACACCAATTAAACACCAGGTTAATTTTGATGATTTAAAAATTTTATTTCATGAAAATAATTACAACAAAAGAATCTTTTTAGAAAATTTAGCCAAATATAAAATTCAAGATAACATTAACACCAAAATCAAAACATTTCACTTAAACCTTACAAATTACTTTTACAAAACGTTAAAATCAATTTTTAGTCTTTACATTTTTTTTTTTGCTTTATCAGTTAAATTTTAATTTTTTTCTTTGCGTATTCTTTTTTGATCCAGCAATGGGAGTGTGTGTCCTTGTTCGTATTTGTAATCATCCTTTTTTTACCGTCCTCGAAATGGGGGTCCGTGGGTGCATTGCAGCCGACATACATTCATTTTAGTTTTGACTGTCTTTGTGTAAAGTTTTTAATGCATTTGTACGTACGAATTTTTAAACTGTGATTTTTGTTCGCTTAAAATTTTTTGATCTAGTCGACCTAACTCGATTGCTAATTTTTCAATCAATTCATAACTTTCATTTATTTCATATTTTTATTAAGGAGAAATAACTCCATCATGAACAATTTACACATAATTTTTTTTTCTTCGATGTTAACTTTGTTAAACAATCTTAAGCCGATTGTAAGTATTTTCTTTTTTATACTTTAAATTATCCTTAGGTTAAATTACTTATAATTGTTAGGTCTGATGAAGGGTCTAAATATAAAGACCTGAAACGTCACTACGACGAAAACATTGAAAACAATAAAGAACCCTTATTCTGCCAAGTCTTCTAACAGTAATTTTATTTAAGTTCTAATATATACCTTGTGTCTTTTAATTTATTATAAATTTTATTGTTCTTTTAATCAACTTACTTATATTTTTTTCTTTTAATGGAGTAACAAACGCATGAAAAATGCCCAAAGTAAAACATAAATGAAAATATGTTAAAAAATATGATGAGGGGTTTTTAAAAAAGGCCTTAAAAGACATTGAGGAGGGTTTTTCAAAAAGGCAAGCTTCAGTAAAATATGGAATTCCAAGACCAACGTTCCTATATAGAATGAGCACTAATTTAAGAAAAGTAGACATGGCCCTGCTACTTACCTAACGGCAGAAGAAGAGACTACCTTAGAACAATGGATTGTAGACAGTTGTAGAAAAGGATTTCCTCAAAAAAAAAAAAATAATAATATACAGGCATCTGTTAAATATTTTCTAGATGCCAACCCAAGACTTACCCCTGGAAAAAATTGGTACAGAGCTTTTTTAAATCAGCATCCTGATCTTGTAGATGGTACACCCAAAGGTGTTTAAGCAAGTGTTGTGTTAGAAAGCGACATAAGGAAATGGTTCAGTCAGATTGAAAATTATTTAAAAGAGAAGAATAACTTTCACATTCTGCAAGAGCCGGATAGAATTTATAATGGGGATGAAACATGTTTCAAGTTATGTCCTAAAGAAGAACGAGTACTCGCTCCGCGAGGACACAGAAATGTGTATAAGATAGACCAAAGGCGGCCAAAAACGAATTTAACGGTAATGTTTACATTTACTGCATTCGGTGTAATTTCACATCGGTGATCATTTATCCTTACAAGCGACTACTTGCAAATATTGTCAACAGTGTTCTAGATGATTGGGATATCGGGATCACCGATAACGGGTGGATGAAGTCGGACTTGTTTATCGCGTGTATTTAATTAATATTTTTAATTTTATTTAATTTAATATTTTACAGCCCCATCTTAAAAAAAGATCAAGTTCAATTTCCTATCATTTTATTTGTAGATGGGCATGAAACCCATATGACGTATAATCTCAGCACTTTATGCACTGAATTAAAGATTATATTAGTAGCGTTATATCCCAATTCAACGAGGATTTTGCAACCAGTGTCCTGCTTTAAGCCTCTAAAAAATGCCTGGAAATCATCACTTTATAAATACCTAAACCTATTTGTGTAAAATGCCGTAATTTCATCAAAATAATTTTCCAAAATTTCCTAAACAAAATCAATAAAATTCATTTATGTAATAAAATCTATCATTTCTTAGACCAAATTTCCCAACACAACAATTTCCAAGACATCAACAACAAACCACTCAAAATCCTAAACCTCCATCTTTTCGATTCGCGAAAATACTAGGGCAAATAACTGAAAGACGTCAACTTAGACTACAGCCAATGGATATAGATCCCAGTACTAGTAGATTCAAAACGAAGATGACACCTTTTGGACCAGCAGCAACAAAACCATTTGTGAAAGTTGAAGAATTACATCAGCAACAAGATATAGAAGCCAATGAGCAAGAATACCCATAGAATCCAACATTTTTTAAATATCCATAACCGAGAAAATTGCCAATGGAATGGAAATCTACCATGCTAAGTTGAATAATCAGGCCAAAACAACTTATCAATTTAGTTAAAGAAATAATTCCTTAAGGTAAAGTCACATTTACACCACGGACGAAATTTATCAGCAGTTATGAATTAGGTCCCATTACTATAGGCCAGAAACAAAATCAAACTGGTAATTACATTGTATACATTGCCCTTGCATTCATCTTCATTGTAATGATAGCTATTTCTAGAAACTTATACTATATGGATATAAAGTATTGTGATTTCTGTAATAGATTTTCCCGGCTAATATATTTTAAAAATAAATAAAGAACTTCCTAATTAAATCTGCCTTTTCTTTACAGATACTTTCGTCTATATCTTTCATGATAGACACAATACAATCCCAATTCACAAGATGGCTGTAAAATACCGTATATGCCCAAGATATCTAGAGTTCACCACTCTAGATCATGCGTACTAGTGATCTCCCTTCTTACTAACCAATGAGTAATTTATACTTTTCTTTCAGTCGTGGATATGTTACCCAAATGGGTGCACGTCTTCTGTCTCCTAAATAACTAACGTGTATACTATTATGTTCCACTCTGTTAAATATTGAATTTATAGTTTAATTTTTAATAATTCAATGTATCAAATAAGCTTTTATTAATAAAACAGTGTAATTATTAATAACATGTATAATTTATTAACAAGTTTATATCAAAAACATATAAAAAGTACGAGAACTCCTATCCAAGGTGAGAATACTTATTTGGAACGTTCAAAACAAATATTATCAATTATCCAGTATATATTTGGATTTTTAATTTCTCCAAATAATTTTTAGATATCCCGCTATCATAAGAGAAAAAAACCACCAACCACGTCTACCAACTTATACAAATTCAAATTTCAGTATAAACTCACATCGGAAGAACAACACCGGTATCATAAAAATACAGGGAAACAAACCTCCTTCACAGCATCCAAAGTGTATGATTACGTTCAAAACAGCAGACATGTTAGAAAATGTACCAAGGTATAATAAACAGCAAATTTCTTCTAATCTCGAACAATCTTGACGTTTCTTTTGTATATTTTTAGCGGCTATCAGTAATAAGGTCTGGAATTTCTTCCCAGATCCTCCCAGAGTAAGTTTTTTGCCATGGTTTTCCCTTACTCCGTGGCCATTGATTTTATATAAGTATATTATATATACTAGGTCCTTGGCGAATGCTGGGTGATAACAAAAGTCGTTCCATGGGCGCATTTAATAATAACTGATAGCTGACTGATTTACAGTAGACTCGCGATTATGTGAACTAATCATTTTCACATGTTTTATCATTTCTCAAAAGTAGTATTCATATGGTCGCGAGGCTACTGTATTATATTTTTGTTATTAAGAATCATAGGGAAATTATTTAGTTAGAGTAGGATCATATCAATTGTTATGGAACCCATATAGTACTTACAGTAGGTAGCCTCGAGTAGTACCTTTTTTAGGTGGAGCACGGGGTTGGGATGATTTGTAATAATTTAGTTTTCATAAATAAAGTGTATATTTTTAGATCGAAAGTAATTACATGGATTTACAAAGAATCCCTTCAATATCAGATATACCACAGGAATATGATTTAATTCATTACACTTGATGAAAAATAAAACAGCTTTTCAGAAGATTATTTTATCAACAAACACCCCTATCCAAGGATTTCACTCGTTTATTTCCTACGAATTACAATGAGTCACTACCCCATTCAAGTAAAGTCGAAACCTAGGATACCAGAATATCGTACAGTTGCCAGACGATAAATTATGTATTCAATTTCCATGACTACTACGAATTAACCCAAATTATACTGGACTTACAAACAGGTGTGTACATAAAATAATAATTACATCTAATATGGCCGGAATTTATGCTAAGTCATGAATAGCTTGCTGGAGAAGCAAAAATTTCCTTATAGTTGGAAGGTAGCGAAGGTTGCCCTAATCCTTAAATCTGGAAAACGCCCTGAATTACCAAGTTCTTTTAGGCCGATATGCATGCTTAATACGCTTAGTAAACTGATGGGAGCTCTTTTAAGAAATAGACTTCATCAAGGACTGGATGAGAAGGGAAGTGTGCACCCTCACCAGTTTGGCTTTAGAAAGGGCAGGTCCACCATCGAAGCCATCGAGACAGTGGTAGAAACAGTTAATGAACATAAGTGTAAATGGTGTGTTCTAATCACAATCGATACTAGAAACGTTTTCAACCTAGCTAGTCACAGTTTGATTATAGAGAAGCTGCGCCAGAGAACCATCTCTAGTTATCTTATTAACATGATAACTAGCCACCTGAGTAACACAAGGATAGTACTGGAAAAAGATGAAACGATGTCAAGTAAGGCAGGAGTACTACAGGGATCGGTCCTGGGATCGATTCGATTAGTAATAAATATTTTTATCACCTGTATATCACGTACTGGTCCCAGTATCTGCACCTCCCGTGGTGTTGTGCCGAAGGTTTATTTACGTTTTTTCCTTAGACATTACTGTGAACTCTGCTCGTTTACATATTTCCTTTTTTTTTTTGTTTGTTATTTTGCATACAATTTATCAACTTAAACATAATCTTCGACTTTCTACACTTTTCTTTCCATTTTGTGTTTTGTTTATTAGTCAATAAACGACCATTGTTGCATTTATTCGAGTGTATCTCTCCACCTCTGGTGGATTGCGTAAATTGACGTTTTTCTAAGCGAATACCCCCCATATCGACCTGCGTCGTGGGTCTGTGGATGCAACCCTGTTATCCCACGTTCAGGGTTAACCAAGGCCTTTTGTGCTTATTTGTGGGTGGCGCCATTCCAGTCCGCAGTGATACATTAAGGGACCTGAACGACCGTCTCCAACTGGGCATAGCGACCACGAAAGTGCCTCAATTTTTACCATTCCCCAGAGACCACGCTATTAAGTTTTAAGTCTGAGTTTAGCAGGTAGGTAGGTTTATGTAGAGTATCGCTTTAGGCTAGCAAATTTCCGTTAGTGGCTGGAAAGGCGTAGCGAGATTCAGATGCGAATCCGGATTGTGAATGAAAAGAGGAGAAGGAAACGGTACGGAGGTTACGACTAACCTAGAAGAGAGAACACGTGGAGATTAAGGAGAAAAAAAAAACATGTCGGCGAGTGAAACGCAGGAAATGGCAACTACTATTGCAAACGTAGATGAATTTGAGAATTTTGTGAGTAGAAACACAGAGTAGTAGATACGGCAAAAGTAGAAAATAAAGGAGACATTAACCTAGTGTGAACGCGATATTACAACAGAACGCTGTGTCGCTGTGTATGTTACAGACACAAATGGAGAAGAATGAATCGTCTACTCCTCTTAAAAATTATAATGTTATGCCAGATTTATCTAAAAGCATAAATACGTTTACGGGAGTTGCAAGCTGTGCTTGAGCGAATTTATGGTTAGAAAATATCACAGCGCGGCAGCTTTCCATGCACGGCTTTTACGTTGGAGACAGCTCGCATGAACTTGGTTGTACCTGCGAGACACTGGTTAGTGGCGCCACAAAAAGGAAATATCAAGCTGGGAAGAATTCAAAATACTGTTTAAGAAGACATTCTGCAAAGTTACGGGTATCACTGATCGTTGGAAACAAATGCAACTATGTATACAAGGACCTAAGCAAAGTATAAGCAGTTATTTCCACGAAAAAGGTTAAGTTATGCAAGCAATTGGGACTAAGCTGCGAGGAAACGAAGGAACAGATCGTAATAGGACTATGGTCACGTCTAGTTAGCAAATATAATATACGAAAAAGCATACAACAAAAATTTGTGGATTTTATCGTTTGATTTAAGATTTTTTTGCACTACTAGTAAAAACGTCTTTATTAGAAAACTATTCCATTCAGATCCCTCACCATAAGTGATCCCTTCTTCGTGAGATCATCCCGGAGCACAGGTTTCGTACCCTTAAGTTTGGATTTTGATCGATAAACTTCATTTCTAATCGCTCTTCTGACGAACCCGATAATTACATAAGAGGGGCCGCCTTCGTTAGCAATCAACTGAACCCATGGCACACAGAGATGTCCTTCCCCTTTATATTTAATTAATAGTTGTAATTGTGTGTTTAACGTTGAAATAACGCCCTTTGTAATATTTTCATACGGTTTCTAAGATAGATCAAACAAACGAATATTGTCCGGGCGAGAATATTGCTCTAATTTAGCATTAACGTTAACCATATCCACGTTATTTTTTCTTTGTACAGTTTAAAACCATTTTTCAGATAAATATCTATTTTAGTTGCGACATCCATTACTATTTATAAATATTATGGGGAATAATAATATGCCGTCGTTTATATTAAAAGATTGCGCACAATATTCTATTGGTCCACTTCATTATCTTTTCAATCTATCTGTTCAAACAGGATCTTTTCCTGATACAGGACATACCGCTTATTAGAATCACTGGTTAATTGAATCAGCCGCTTATAAAACCCAAAATAAGAAAACTGTAGGTAACTCTAAGTACATATTACTCAATGTTAATTTTTCCGCTTATTTGAATCATTAAAAACAACGTCCGTCGTTTATTTAGAGTCATATGTTACTGTTGAGTCATCAATATAAGAGAAAACGGCACAGTACACTTGTTACAGTAGAAACTGCGCTTTTACGATGGATTACAAACGCACGAATGCAACATGCACCAATCAGCCGGGGAATTTTAATGGAAAAAGCATCAAATTTAGGTCATGAACATTTTAAGCCTATTGATGGCTGGCTCAGCGATATCATTTCTAAGAAACTTCATGCAGAAAAGAAAGATGCCGATAAACCAGCTACTGAAAATTGGATAAAAGACTATTTACCGAGACTTTTGAATGATTACCAACCAGATGAAATTACAATACCGACGAGAATTTCCGATAGGTGGAAATTGGCCAGAGTCATACTGATCCCCAAGGGAGGTAAACCAGCGGGACTGTCCAGCTCCTACAGGCCGCTGTGCATGCTGAACACTCTAAGTAAGTTGCAGAGTCCTCATAAAAATCGGCTCCAGCACGGAACTCGAGGATGAGGCGGTTTCACCTCACCAGTATGGATTTCTACGGGGTAGATCCACGGGCCACGCGTTAGAATCTCTAATCGCAATCGACGTCAAGAACGCCTTTAATTCGGCCTCTCAATCCCCTGATAATTAAGAAGTTGCGAGACAGGAGGGTCTTCAAGTACCTAGTCAACATTGTCGCCAGCTATCTGAAAAACAGAGCAATAAGACTCGACGAGGGCGAAACCATCTCCGTAGGCGCAGGGGTTCCACAAGGATCTGTTCTGGGCCCTCTGCTATGGAACTTACTGTACGACGGGGTCCTGGAGCTCGCTAACCGTAGACGCTATGAGTGTTGCCTACGCCGACGACCTAGCACTAGTAGTGGGCGAAATGGACGGTAGCATGTTAGTAAGGAATACCAATGAATACCTACGCATCATCCTAAGGGAAGGCGAGTCGAAGAGACGCCCTAGCTCCTGACAAGACCGATACGCATCATAACCTAACGGAAAAGCGGTGAAATATCTGCATCAGCGTTAGACGACCGGGGAACATTCAAAAACCATATCACGGCTACTGTGGCTAAAGCGGAGGAGATTCTACCGAACCTGGGAGGGCGAGGAGTGGAAAGCGGGCGGTGCTGTGCAGCGCCATGCACAGTATTCTCCTCTACGGTGCTCCTGTCTGGCACGGAGTTCTGGACCTGCTGAAGTATAGACAGCTGCTGATTAGAACGCAGAGGAAAATGCTCTTGCGGGTTGCGTCGGCCTTCAAAACCGCGTCGGGGGCTGCCTCGCAGGTGGCTGCCGGGATTGTTCCCATCGACCTCCTAGTTAAGGAGAGAGCATTCGCTCATGGCCACAGAGATGCTGACAGACGCCATATTGCGATCTCCGTCAGAGAGAAGACACTCAGCCTATGGCAAGAGAGGTGGGATCGGGAGACCGAGAAAGCACAGTGGACAAAACGACTAATACCTTACGCAAAACCTTGGATAGACTGCAAACACAGGCAGATCAACTACCACCTAACGGAAGCGTTGACTGGACACGGATGCTTCCGATCCTTTGCAAAGAGGATCGGCAGGGACGAGCACGACGACTGCATGTGCTGCCCAGGCACCGATACGGCGGAACACACCTTGTTCGTCTGTGATAGATGGAGGACCTATCGTGAAACGGCCTCTGCCACGCTAAAATGTGCACTTACTCCAGATACCCTATTGCGATGCAATCTTCCCCAGCGAACTGGCTGTGTGTACACCAAATGATCAAGGCTATTATGAAGAATAAGGAGAAGGAAGAACTCGAAAGACAAACGAGCCTAAGGCAGCTGTAAAGTGAAGGAAAATATCATAATATCCTTTAAACTATGTTCTACAAGAATAGAAGTATGTATTACAAAATGAAGAATCTACAGTACTCTACGTTACATTGTGATATATCATAGTGTATCGTAGAGTACTGTATGAATATATATTTTTTTTTATAGAATGCCCGTAGGTTCCCCATTTTTAAATACTTCTATTGTTGTAGAGGATAGTTTAAACTTTAAACTTAGGTTCTCCATTTTGAAATTCGTCTATTCTTGTAGAAAATAGTTTAAAGGATATTTTGGTACATTTAATTTCACGGTAAACATAAAGTAAAAAAAAACCTTTTTTTTTTACTTTACTTTTCTTATATTTATCTTAAATATATTTCTCCTATGCTAATAATATCAATTTTTGTAAGGCATGCAGTATTGCTACTCAAAAAATGTAAATATGCATCTGTCCAGTGTCTACAGAAATAATTTAAGGCCACCAATCACCAATACATTAGCCTGGAATTAATTCTTATTGGTACTTATAATGTGACATTTCATATACGTTTTAAAATGATGTGTCATAATATCTGAGTGTCATTAAAATTAATTCAAGATTAATGAATTGGTACAAAAGGCTTATAAAAACAAATCCAATCATTATTTAGAGAAATTTCAAACTTTAGGGGTGGTTTCGTGACTCCAGCATTATCCAGCACCATTGTATTAGCAAACCGACAAGATTTAAGCGAGTTTTCCCACCTGTATAATATATGCCACTTGTGCAATATAATATTGCAACAGTCGTACAGAGCGTAACAGGAAAACGAGTATCTCGTTTTTCTCATCACCGACATATCTTGCTTATAGTAATTCATGGACACAAGCATGCAAGACAGATGTATAGAAAAGATGCTAAAATAAAATAGATGTCTCCATGAAATTATGTTAAGACATACTTATATATGTACATATATATACTAAGGTGTCTTCCAAACAGTTCTCTCCTAAGCATATCCGGAATCGTTTTATGGGATGTTTAACTAAGGGAACAGATCAAGGCTATTACAAGAAATAGAGTGTAACGGTGGGCTGTCCAAAAGCAATATGGTTTTACTAAAGGAAGACGGCACTGCATGCAGTGAAGCGTAGTGAGTGCAGTGGAGAATATGGAGTCAAGTGGTGCGTGCTCGTCACCTTGGACGTGCAGAATGCATTTAACAATGCCAGCTGGGACCATATATTAGAAAGCCTTGTGAACAGAGATATATCAAGGTACTTAGTTAATATAATAAGTAAATACTTCGAAGGGAGGCGGCTTCAAAGCCGCGATCGAATGGGAGACAGAAGTTGAGGTGAAAGCAGGGGTACCGCAAGGTTCTGTGCTTGGTCCTGTCCTGTGGAACTTACTCTTTGACATCTTTAAGATCCGGCTGACAGAGAAATCTGAGCTAATAGGGTATGCGGACGACCTGGCGTTGTTGGTAGCGGTCGAGGATGAGTATACTTTAATGATCAACGTAAATGAAAATCTCAGCAAAATTAGTCAATGGCTGATGGAAAACAGATTACAATTGGCACCAGAGAAATCAGAAGCGCTGATTCCGAAAGGCAAGCGGAAAAAAGATCATATCTCCTTCAATATCGGTGGAACTAGGATAACACAAGTAAGGACCCTTAAGTAGCTAGGAACAATATTGGACCAACGACTATATTTTGGAGACCACATTAAATATGCGTGCAGGAAAGCGGGGGAACGGAAAACATTACTTACCCGTATAATGCCTAATATTGGAGGCCCGTGTAGTGCAAAGCGGGAGTTGCTCTTTGGAGTTATGCCCTCGATAGTGTTGTATGGCGTACCGATATGGTACAAAGTCTTGGAGAAAAAGGTATACAGGAACCTCGTGGGAAGACAGCAGAGGGGGATGCTGCTGAGGGTAGCGTCAGCGCTTCGAACGACGTTACTTGAGGCGCTACAAGTTATTACATCTACGGCCCCAATAGATCTTTTGGCACGCAAAAGAAGGATCATGTACGAAAATGGTGGCACGCTGGCCCGAGGAATGGCAGAGAAAGAGACGATAGATATGTGGCAGAGGAGGTGGGATGATAACTTGGAGAAGGCGCAGTGGACCAAGAAACTCAACCAAAAAATACGACCATGGATCGCTTGTATACGCCGGACCACTAACTATTACCTCACGCAGGCACTGACTGGCCACGGATTCTTCGGAACCTATGCCAAGAGGTTCGGCAAGGCAATAGTAGATAGCTGTGCATACTGCGGAGAGGTGTGGAAATTGGATAATCAGAGAACTGCTGCTATGATAGAGATTGGAACACCGCTGTGCGTCGAAAACATGGTTACGGTCATGCAATACAACCTCAATAGTGTGAACAAATTCCCGGTAAAGAAGAGTAGTCGTCACAGAAAAAGGAAAGTATGGACAGGAAAATGAAATGTCTATGGAAAATGAACTGAGAAGGTCGAAGAAAGTAACATTCCGCTACATGAAAAAAAAGTGGGGTAGGAAAATAAAAATATTTCACTCCAGGACAAAAGGACTTTTACAAAAGAAACACGAAGGTACAGTGTGTATCAGAAAATATCTGCGCCGCCATTTCATGAAGAAGTGTTAGCCCAAGAGCTTATCGCTATCTGAAAAATGTTAGACTGTTACCACTTCCTAGACTATCCACATTAAGAAAATGGGCAAGCATTTTAAATGTAAGGCTCGGCATTTTATATAATGTATTCACTATCACGAAATATAAAGGTTTAGAATTGTCCTTAAGGGAAAGAGTAGCCATTATTTTCTTCAACGAAATGTATTTTGCCTTGATAGGACAAATGAACAAGTACTTGGTCTATCTAAAACTGTTTCAAGTAATCCAGCACGAGGGTTGTTTGCTTGCTTCTTGGGAGCAAATAATATATTTCGACTATGATAAAAGCATTTTAAAAGACATCCTTTTTGAAACTGAGGCCACAAAAACAGTCGCAGTTGTTTCAAGTATGAGAGGCAACAACTCCAATTTACATCGTCAAATCAATATTGGCATAGATGAAACGAAAACTCATTTTGTTTTACAGATTATTCTTAGCCCAAGTGACCTCAGTTACGAAATGTGCAAAAGCATACTTATTAGCTGCTTTCGCTTAATATTCGGCAAACTTCGTTATTAGCCATTTCTAAATATATCCGTGAAAATCTGTGTTAATATTACATTGTTTAGGTGACATTTTAGTTACTCTGAAAATAATTTTTAAATTACAGTGTCCAATTTTCTTTTGTTTCTGGATACGTTTCTCTATTTGTCATTTAATTAAAATATTTATTACATTTTTTTTACCTAAAATTTGAGAAAAATACAATAAAGATAAATAATTTTTAAATTTTTAGATGTTACTTATGCAATTTGTTCTAAATGAACATAAAAGACAAAAGGGAGGAAATGCGACAATAAAATGTTGAAAGGCAAACTAACAAATGCAAGTACTCCTTCACCTACTTAGCTCCACCTCATTCACATGTTTTGCTTAAACAAAGAAACGGCATAGCACGCACGTATTTTTATGTGTCGTGTTATACAATCATCATTGACATCATCACATCGGTTCCATCAGATTTAAGTGAATTAAATAAACAGACTTTTAATTCCTATGATTCGCATCTCCACTTCACTGTAGAACAGGAGACTGAAAGTGCTGTGCCTTTTCTGGATACTAAGATCATTAGGCACACTGATCAACGTATTTCCATTGATTGGAATTAAAAACCAACCTTCTTTGCGAGATATATTAATTATAAGTCCAACCATCCTGTAGACCAAAAAATCAACATCATAAAAGCCATGACAGACAGAGTACTTAAAATTTCCAATCCACAGCTTCATAAAAAAAAATCTGGTTCATTTGAGGAGCAAACTTTCAAAAGGAATATTATCCAATTAATTCAGCTACTGACTTATAGGTGGTGTTGCGTGCTTCAATACTACATCCACATGTTACCAAATCTATGGCGTTCAAAAAAAATTTATTATAAATTAATGTCAAAACATTGCAATTTTTTCAAAAGGATTATTATCCTAAAGTTTCTTTTCAAATGGAATTTTATTTTTTTGTTTACATAAAATACTGACGAAAATCAGCTCGTTTATTCTTTGAAGTGTATTTACCGAATTAAGATGGATTTAGATGTGTTTAGTAAGCAGAAGCAAATGAAGGAAGTCAAAAAAGAAGAAGAAAACAACAAAAAAAGAGAAAGCAAAGCAATTAAGGAATAGGACGAGAATTTAATAATTTGTAACCCTACTTTTATATTTAGATTATTTCGATCATTTTCCGAATTTGAAAACTTTGAACGTCCCTGCACACATAATGGCGCTACATATAAATGTTTAAAAATAAGAAGGCGCGATATAATAACTGCAAGAAATAAACATTTTCAAACTTGGATAAGCATGTTCAAGACAGAAGATTATCATATTTCTGTAAAGTTCTGATCCAAAGGCACAGGGAAAAATATAAAGCCAATTGCCGAAATCAACAACATGTTTTATCGGCAAAAACCAAAGGTTACGGAAAATGGGGAACCTACAGAGTGTGCCAAAAAATGTTTTTAAAAATGTTTTGGAATTTCTTTAAAACGGTTGCATACGATTACAAAGAATATAAGATTTGGACATGACATAAAGGAAGAGAAGAGGAGACAGGCGTCAAAAAGAATAATGAAAAAAGAGAAGAGGTTAAAAAGTTTATTGGAAAGCTTTCTGCCACAGAAAGTCATTACAATCGCAAGAAATCGAAAAGATTGTATTTGCCTGCCCATTTAAATATAAGAAAATTGTGAATTTGTACAATTCCATGTTGCTGAAAATCACAGGGGTAAAATATAGTTCTTTATAAGATCTTTTCTGTTGATTTTAACATTGGCTTCGGGTCACCAGCGTCGGATGTTGTAGTTTCTGTTTTAAAAAGAAAAATGAACTAAAGAATTGCACTGAATTACAAAAAGTTAATTGGATGACAGAGTTAAGACTACACAAATTGAGAGCAAAACAATTTCACTTATTGATGAATAAAAATGAAGAAAATATGAGGTATTTTGTTTCGACCTACAGCAGGTTAAAATCTGCCTAAACTGCCTGTGGAGAAGCATATTACTTAAGGCAGCTTCCTTCTATAATTTGTATTACGGATGTCGCAACTTCGTCTCCCTTTTTTTACACCTGGACTGAAACCCAAGCCGCTAGAGAGCAAATGAAATTGGATCTGCCATTACAAGTTTCTTAAATTCCCATACTTTTCGGATAATTGCAAAGTGTTACGTTTATTTGCAGACGGGTGTGCAGGGCAAAATAAAAACTCATTTGTTATGTATGCTCTGGCCTTTGGCTGTCAAAAAGTGCTCCTGTGACATTACAAGAAATTACAGTTACGTTCCGGTTAGAGGGCACTCCTTTCTGCCAGCGGATCGGGTGTTTGGACGTCTTGAAAAGAAGCTTAAGAAAATAGAAGTGATATTGAATTCTGAAGAGTACATGGAAATTATAAAGAAGTGGAACTGTAAAACAGCTAGAATAGATTGGACAATCAAAGATTTTAAGGCTCTTGATGAAGTTTGAAAAAGTTAAAAGTATGAAAGACATGAAAAGAATTATATTAAGAAAATATTCTAAGGGAGTTGTTAAAACAAAAATGGAACCATATTACAGAAACGACGACTTATCTAAAAGTTTTGAAATTATAACAAAAAAAGGTAAAGTTTTAAAGGACTTGAATGTAAAAGAAAAGGTATTGAAAAACCCAGTAAAGGAAGAAAATTAAAAAACCTAAAACTTTGCTGTTATATACGACGAAAATTGCAGCGAGAAGAAAAACTTATTTTTTTAAAGAATTACTATTGATGAACCACACTTAGACTGCTCCACCGGCCAAGAGGGAATGAACCTTGTGATTGCAATGAGATGATGGTGTGTTTTTCTATAACAATTAAAATTAATATTGTTTCCTAAAAATAATAAAATAATAAAATGACTGAAAATAGGAATAATACAAAATAAATTTATTATTTATTACTATTTTCAGTCAATTAGTATGTAACACTTTTTTTCATAAAGATTATTTCAAAAAGAATTTTATCCAACATTTTTGATTCAAATAGATTTTAATTACCATTTTTTTTCCAAAAGGAATTTTATCCTAAATAATTAATAAATTAATCAGATTTGTAAATGAACTACATCTCTTATTTTTGGCATTTGGCTTTACGAAAGTGTGTATTACATATATCACTTTACAAATTTTATTTGCATTATTTAGTTTTGCAGCAATCACAAAACAGCTCTTTTCTCCAATCCTTGAAAAAGGGATAATATTCCTTTTGAAAGTTTGCTCCTCATTTGTTTACTATCTTCCAAAACAATGGCTATCCAGATGATCTGTTATCGTCCCTTTTGTTTCATACCCACTCTAGAACCAACTTGAGATTAAATAATCTTCCTGTGGATCAATAATTGGGTGCAGTCTTTCGGAAACTTCCTCATATTGAGAATCTTACTCCCAGATTTTCCTCTATTTTTAAATACTTACAACTCATCAGTCACAAATCCAATTAATCGCTTTCTTAAAAAATTAAAAAAAATCCTACTTTATTTCAATCGAATATTATTTATAAAATTTCTTGCATTAAATGTGACAAAATCTGCATCGCGCAGTCTTCCCAATATTTTAAGGTTAGACTCAAACAATATGAGCACGATTGCGCCACGGGTATCAATAAAAGTGCTCTAATTAACCATTTCCTCGAAACAGGTCAAAAATTTGATTTTAAAAATATTATCATTGACAGAAAAAAGGATTGTATATTCGTTTTATTTATTGGTCATTCGCTTATTTTTGGAAATGGTTTACATCAAAAAGTATAACTCCGTAAATTTCAGAACTGTTATTAAGGATTTAAGTTCTATTTACTCCTTTCTCTTAAAAATGTTTGCTAATAAAACAATATTCTCGAATTAATACTTTGAGTTTGTACTTTACTTTATGTTCAGACCTTATTTTTCATTTATTCTTGAGCTGTTTGCCTCTGTGCCCAGATGGTTTAGTCACAATATGGCGTTGTCGTCATTCCTTATCTTCTACTTTATTTTAAATTTAAATTAATTTCAGTTTTAACTTTAATTTTTTTAACTTGTATAATGTCTCTTATTTTAAATGGTTTGATTATGGACATGTATTGTTGTGATAGTGCCACGAATCGGCCTTCAAGAGTGGGGATAGCGCTAAGCTATATAATTATTGTAATTATAGTAAATGGGACTCTCTGTAAAGGAGATACTCCACGAGGAGGTTCTCCGATAGGAGAATAATTCTTAAAAAATTCTCTTAATAGACAGCTGAAGTGTACTAGTCTTTTGGTTGATTCCTGCCCCTGTAACCCAAGGTAGGTGCAATTATTATATGTATTACCCCTGACCTACCCCCCAGTCACGCCCCCGTGACAATAGTATTGCTACCACTTGCTACTCTGATTTTAAGTAACCTCAGTTTCCATTCAATTTTATGTATTAGCATTTGTCCTTTTGTAGTTGTTCTGCTGATGATGAAATAAATATATTTCGAAAGCTCTAGAGACAAAGAAAAGGGAGTTTTTTTGATTATTTTGGTATCAATCCCCAGAATAGTTGACACTGTCCATTGTGTCCCAGTTCTTAAATACCATTGTTGTGTAACTTATATTGCAATTTTTTTATTTGTTATGATAAATTTTGTAGGGTAAGTAGGGGAGAGATAGACCGGTAGGAGAGATGGACTTTCGGTTTTAAAATTGTGCTACACCGCCATCTAGTTAGGGTGCGGTCAGTGAGTCGTAATACATTAGTGCTAATGGCAGCATGTGAAAATTCCAGTTAATTTAGAAAAGAAATCATAGTTTAATGCCGCAAAGTGTTACTAAAATTATTGTCAGTATAATCTAGAAGTGAAGAAAAACTATTTAGGTAAGTTTAAACGTACTATCTTTATATATATAAAAAGCCGGTTCTATTCGTATCGGTTGAGCAGAAATTTAACGGTCCATCTGACCTCTGCATTTAGGACAGATGGACTCTCATATCGAGGAGAAACGGACTGGTTGTTTTTATGTTTTTTTACATTACAGATATGCCTACAGTTTATATTAGAAAGAAAAATACTGCGATTAGAGGGGCATGGCGTGCCTAAAATTTGCAAAATGCAATTAATGCAGTAAGAACAAATATTATGGGGGTTACTGTAGCAGCCAGAACCTTTCAAATTTCTAAATCTACATTACTGAGAAGATTACGAACTAATAATGCAGCTAAGGAAGATCGTCTTGGGCCGCCATCACTATTAGGAGACGATGCGGAAAGAAAATTAGTTAGTCACATAAAAAAAACTACAAAAAACTGGGTTTGCCCCAACCAAAGATGAGGTGCGCATGATGGCTTTTAATATAGCTGAGAGATTAGGCATAAAACATAACTTTGACAAGGATGAAGGTAAAATAAAAGTTTCAAAATACAGCGTTACTAAAACTATATAATATTATTTTGCATTTTCAGGTAAAACAGGATATAAGTGGTTGCAGTCTTTTCTGCGTAGGCAGAAGGACATAACAATACACCAAATAGAAAATATTTCAGTTGCTCGTGCAGTGGCAATGTCAAGAGAAACTGTAACAGAATATTTTCCTTTGCTCGATAACATTTTGACTGAGAATGAATTGCATGATAAACCCGGCAATATTTATAATACTGACGAGACAGGCTTACAATTAAACAGTAGAGCCGGTGCAGTCTTAGCAGAAAAGGGATCAAAAAATGTGACATCCATGAGTTCCGGTGAGAAAGGAGAGACGATAAGTGTTCTGACTTGTTGTAATGCAGAGGGCTGCAGCCGTTGGATCGGGCATTTTTTAAGGCACTGAAGACTTATTATTCTCAAGCATGTCGTCATTTTGTAAAATCAAATACTAGCCGTACATTGAAGAGATTGCGGTTTGGAAAGCTTTCAGGGGAATCGTGGAATAGGGCTGCTACAGTAGACAATGCAGTTGCAGCATTTCGTGCCACTGGTATCGTTCCAGTCAATCCCACGGCTATTCCGGATTACGCATACATTGATAATGTACAAGTTAATAATACCATTCAAGAACCAAATACAGTGCACGCTCAAACAGATAACCATTCATCCCAAAGCCACAAGCCATCTATTGAGAAAGAAGATCAAGCAGAACGGAGTGACAAAGAGGAAGAGAAAGAAACACCGGGCAAGCCTCTAGAATTAATTTCACCCACACCCTCAACAACAGCAGTATTGAACGCCCGTAAACGCGGAGGAAGTATTGCGACTCTTCTTACCTCAGAAGAAAATTTAACCAAGAGAAGAGAGCTTAACAAAAAAAAAGAACTTAGCGCAAAAAAGAAAAAAAGACCAGCTAATACTGAGCGATTTAACAAAGCAAAGCGAAAGAATATTAAGTCAAACCGAAGGAGATATTCTTCTTCTTCTACGACGCCTTCTGAAGAAATGGTTTTAAATTATTCATCAGATGATGATAATACGGCAGAAGCTGAGGACTATGAAAATGAATGTGCAGGGTGCAAGGAAGACTACAGGAAGACAAAAAAGACTGAGGATTGGATCAAGTGCACCATATGCGGTCGCTGGCTACACGAGAATTGTACCACCTATCATAATTTGTGCCAGCAGTGCGGTAAGCATGCTATGAAAAAGAAAAGCAATTAGTTACTATTCATATTTGTATCGGTTCATCCTCTCCTCTGTACGCAGTCCATCTCACCTGCACTGTGGAGGAGAGATGAACTTTTACTAACCACTATATATGTTATTTTTTATTAGTATCCAAAAGATTTGTTTAAGTTATAACATCATTTTAATATTCGTTAAGTTATGTTAAGTTACCTATAAAATATTTGTTACCAAATATATCTAATAAAAAAAAAGTTAGAATTTTCTAAAATGTGGTCACCCTACAAATGTAAGCGCCAGTGGTAAGTAAGTAAGTGGTAAGGAGGAAGCGGGCAACCCGATGGTCCCTTCGTTTGAGAATGATGACGAGTTCAAGTAGTTCCAGTTGCACTAGCGTATCCAGCGATGGTCGTGTTCACGAACGTAAGAGACGGAAAAATTACCACAAAGCACGGCGAAGCAGACGAGGGCAACGTCTATCGGCCGCTGTCGCGATGGATGGAGAGCAACGATCGACGCCAGGTGCGTCAACAAGTGTTAGTGTAGATAATGTAAACTATCAAACTGTAAGTACTTTTAAAATGCTATTAGACAGTCTGGCGCGATCTGAACGACAAAGAGATGTCGGTGTTTCTGTTAGAGATCGGGATATTGTCGATTTTAATCCGCGATATGACAATGTCGATACTTGGCTTGCAAAAATCGACGACTACGCGGGAATATATTCTTAGAATGAAAAATATCTCTGCCATCTGGTTATCAATAAGTTGCGGGGATCGGCTGAAACATGGTATCGGGCATTGCAAGAAGTCCCAAAAACTTGGAATGAATTGAAAGCTTCTTTATTGGAGACATTCCCACCAGGCCGTGATTTACATGAACTCATGTTAAAAATGCAGTCATATAGGTATCGAAATAACCAAGATTTGTACGAATATTGTTTTGAAAAATTATCTTTGATACGTCTCATGAATTTAGAACTTTGCGGAGCTGACGAGGTAAATTTAATTGTAGGCTGCCTTTCAAACCCAAGTTTAAAATTATCAATACAAGCAGCTGCCATCAATTGTCCCTCAAAATTGGCCGCATATTTAAAATCATTCAAGAACGATGATAATAATAACACAACAGTAACAAAAAAATGTATTTCATAGAAATAAATATAAACCTCTACCACCGTTACCAAATTTTGCTTTCCAACATTCCGTGAATGAAAATTTTAAACAAAATGCTTCAACACCGTCCTTCAGACCAATAGTATGTTTTACTTGCAATCAACCTGGCCATAAAAAGGCAAATTGTTTAAATAATGTAAAGACTATCCGATGTAAATATTGTCACAAAACTGGTCACCTACTTGAAAATTGCTTCAAACTTAAGAAGCAAACAGATGCCACCATCTCACATCAAAATGAGCAGAAAACTGTTTTTCTTGTTTGTAAAACAACTAAAGAAAATAAATTTTATAAAACAGTGTATGTAAATGAGCAACCATGTCCAGGCTTTGTTGATTTTGGCAGGGAACTTTGTCTAATAACACAAACATTAGTAAAAAAAATGAATTGGAAACCTATAGAGATTTCTAAACATATTGTACTTTTAGCATTCGAGGGTAGTGAAATATTAGTCACCCACAAAGTACAATGTTTTCTAAAAATCGACGATATAGAACTTGATGTTGAGCTATTCATTGTGGACTGTAATATACCCGGAACGGAGTTAATAATTGGTCAAAATTTTACGGAGGATATTAGAATCAAATATGAAAGAAACCGCAATTCTTTAAACTTTAATTGGGTAGCAAACATTAACACAATTCAGAGCGCAAATAAAATCATTATTAAGGCCGGAGAAAATAGCGAAGATACCATATACAAAATTCAAAATTTAATTACATCTTTCTCGAACTTTTTTCGAAATCATCTCAACTAGGTTTGATTCCAAACTTCGAATTAACTCTAATCAAGTAATATCACAAAGACCCTACAGACTTTCAGAACATGAAAAACAAACTGTAAGAACAATACTAAATGATTTATTAGAGAAAAACATTATTCGTCCATCAAATTCATCATACGCTAGTCCTGTCCTGCTTGTTCCAAAAGAAAATAACGAAGTACGTCTCGTTGTGGACTATAGGCAAATAAATAAATTAACAGTTAACTCGTACCCCTTACCAATTATTGAAGATCTTATTGATAGACTATCCGGATATAAATTCTTCACCACTCTTGATCTTTTAAGCGGTTATCACCAAATTAAGATGGCAGAGCAATCGGTTAAGTATACTGCGTTCATCACACCCGAAGGCAAGTATGAGTACCTGAGGGTGCCATTTGGACTCATGAATGCTCCGTATATGTTTCAACGTGCTATTGATACCATTCTAGATTCTTTCCGATTTGACAAAATTTTATTATACCTCAATGACATCCTTATACCTTCCAAAACTATAGAGGAAGGCCCGAATATTCTAAGAGATGTCTTATCGGAATGTGAAAAGAATAATATAACATTTAATTTAAATAAATCTGCTTTTATGCAGACAGAAATCGAGTATTAAGTTATGAAATAGGAAATGGAACAGTAGCCTCAGCAAAAAAAAAAAAAAAATTCACGCGATAGTACATTTTTCTACACCTAAGAATGTTCACCATGTGAGGCAATTTTTGGGATTAATCGGGCACTTTACGAAATTTGTACCGAAATTTTCTGAAAAGTGTCGACCCTTGACTAAGCTCTTACGAAAGAATCAAGAATGGGAAGGGCAACACGATCAGGAATTGCATTCTCGTACCATATGTTTTGTTTTGACTATGGATGTTAGAGAATGATCAGGAATTGCATTCTCGTACCGTATGTTTTGTTTTGACTATGGATGTTAGAGAATGATCAGGAATTGCATTCTCGTACCATGTTTTGTTTTGACTATGGATGTTAGAGAATGTTCAGGAATTACATTATCATGCCATATACTTTGTTCTGACTATGGATGTTAGAGAATGATCAAGAATTGCATTCTCGTACCATATGTTTTGTTTTAACTATGGATGTTAGAGAATGATCAGTTATTACATTTTCGTGCCATATACTTTGTTCTGACTATGGATGTTAGAGAATGATCAGGAATTGCATTCTCGTCCCCTACCTTTTCTTGAACCTAACGTTTTAAAGGTGCTAACTATCTCACCTTCTCAAATAAAACTTATGTTCTCCTTAGCATGCCATAAAATTTTGTAGCGCGCATCATGCTTACAGCTTCGCTGAGTCAGGATGTCCCAGTGTAAGCGCCATCTATAGTTGCCAACCGTAGAAAGGGACTGGGGATGATAGCGAAGGGCCAAGTGGTAAGGAGGAAGCGGGATCTCGATGGTTCCTTCGTTTGAGAATGACGTAATCAATAACATTGAGTCATGTATAAGAGCTCAGTATTAACAAAATCGTATAGCAGACCACACGTCTTTTATTTTCGAGGGACAAGCTTACACAAGTACGCATGTCTACTTTTTCCTTTGCTGTATCTAAAAGTATTAGTAGAAGAAAGAAACTTTATTTAATATTTCCAGAATGTATGTGTTTAAAGTATGGAATAATACGAGAGAAATAAAACCAATGGTGGTTGTTAAAGAACCGGATATTTATTCCAAGTTAATTGCTAGAGGCTGTAACGCTGTTTTCTTACCTTCTCGCTCGTACTGTATCTATTTTTCCTTACTGTACCTATTTAACGTTCCTTTTATTCGGAGTAACCTTGGGGTGTAACATACTAGTCGCCTACGTGTTACATTGCTGTTAATTTCCGATCTCGCTCTGGGTATTGTCACTAGAAGCGGAGGTTACAATTAGTATTGAGGGTTACTTCTTTTATTACTTTACCGGGGATACTGCCGACCTGTGTTTTGTTCAGCTTTTTTTTCCGTGCCTTTTCTCGGTTGTTCGTTATTTCCCTTACTTTCTTCTGTTTCCTGGAAGAGTTGGTGAACCTCGTTGTTTTGTTTACTACACCGGTCAGCTGTTTTGACAGCGCGAACGATGTTGCCGCGGGTTGTTCGGTAAAGTCAGGGTTACCAACTTTTCATTTCTAAATTTCTCTTCAAGTTATCTTTGCTGCGAGTACTTTGTATTGTCTAGGGGATGTTTAGAGCGTTTTGCTTCGTGGAGTTTCAATTACGTCGTTTCCGGTATCGATTATTCGGAGAATCGTGGATTTATCGGAAAAAGTTCGAAACCGATCTCCGGTTTTCTCGTCACTCCCGTTTTGGCTCTATGAGTGTGTAGGCCTGCGTTTGGTTCGTCCGCATTTGCCATTTTGTTGTGTGGAAGTAACGCATTTGAGTTATGCGGATTTAAGGGCATTTTGCGAGTATTGCTGGCGGAATCGCATTGTTTTTGATGGTTTAGGCGAAGGCCTAGTGTGGAAATTTTGCGGTCGTATCGCTCAGGCGGATTTTGTGCAGTCAGACGACCTACGTTTTCACCGCCCACGTGTTTGAACGTGTGGTTCCTTAAACCCTTAGACGCAAGGGTTTTTTTTCCCACCTACGGGTTAACCTACTCATTGTATTATTATAAGCTGTGGGCCCCTTTTAAGGCATAATACCGTTGCCTAATCTTGATGGGGTGATGTAATTCCCCTAAATGGACCTTTGGTGTTGTCCATCTCAAGCCTGCCATTCAGGGTTTAGTCACCGCCATCCGCTGCACGTTTTTTTTTGCGAGTTTACCGAGCCTGGAGACAGACCCGAATTCCTGATTTGGGGGGCCGTCAACACCGGAGGTCGGCACGTTTCTCCAAGGACGCTAGACGTGGGGGAGGACGTCGGCGAAACGAATCAGGCTTGTGTTATAAATTTTACTTATTATTGACGTTAACTATTTTTGTATGCTCGCCTAAACGGCAGCGTAGAGCCAATTTTCTTGAGTAAAGAAGCCAATTAGGCATCGGGGGCTCATGTTTGTTACTTTTTTGTTCTCTTTTCCCTTCAGGATATCAAGTAATTGTTTTATATATATTTAATTTTAAACGCTTATAAATGTTATCGTCGTCGGATGCGGCAGAGTTTTAAACTCGCCACTGTTAAAATATTGTTAGCGCTAAGCTTTGGTGATCATCAACGTTACGCGTACGAAACCCACCCGTGTGTAGTTAAGATTACTTTTGTAACTTTGTTACGTTTCAATTATCTTTAAGGGGAACTCGATATTTATTTGAGCCCTAAATGTTTTTTTTTGTACTCGTCTGCGTTTATACAACTTATTTTCCGAAATACTTTACAATTTTTAACTTCCTTTTTTTATTACGCATATTACCATTTACAATAAACTTGTTACTTACATTTACCACGTAATCTGTAGTTTCGTTATTGTTTTTTTTTCCTGTTGTTACGCTGATTTCCCCCTATATTTACTATCTCCGAATTTCCCGTTTTGACGGACGCCTCGACAGGGTAAATCTTAAAGCGGGTGGCGCCTTAGTTTTCGATCTTTGTTGTTAACCCACCCCCGTCTTCACTGAGCCGGCGGGACCCTGAATGACAGGTAAGATCTTGGACCTTTCGGAGGAGTCAGCAGTAGTTTGGTTTTTTTTTATATTTTTTTTTTGGCGGGTAAGTTGGTTGGCGTTATAAGGTAAGGTAAGGAACTGCAAAATCTTTTTTTTATTTTTAACATAATATTTTATAGGGTCTGAAAAGATACAAATTAATTAAATTAACATTGGCAAGGATGCGGTATCACTATTAATGAAACAAGAAAACTTTTTTTTGCTCTAACCACATGAAAAGTGGATATCAAAAGGTCTATTAGTTCATGCCCTTACCACCTACGGCAACTGTTGCTTTATCATCTCCAATTGTTTTGTCCGATATTTCTGGGGATTTGATATTGCAGTCTGCCGAAGTAGTGATATTACAGATCTTCCACTAGAAGCAAGTAGCGAAGATTCAGCTAAAATTAGTAACTACACAAATGTCAGGATTGTCAGGAATATAGGGCAACGTTCGCTTAATTGGAACATACGTACAGTGGCACAAGGTTCCGAAACAATTGCCTAAGCTCTTAAAATGGTAGCTCAGAAAATTTCGACGATGATGGTGAAGTAATAGTAGGTTGGTTTTATAGTCTTTATAATAAACTTTATGAAAGAGCAGCTTATTTGTAACGACCACATAAAAAAAAGGTAAATAGTGGAGATATCGGCTCTGTTTTACTTGTCAAAAAAGAAAAGTAATGTAATAGCTGTTTGCTCGAACTGGCACCGGTTACGAATGCACGAAATGCTGAAAGCGAACTACAATATAACAACACACTGAATGAATTAACAAATATCGAACAAAATAGTAATTCTGTCGAATTAATGGAGAAAACTTACGCAAATCAAGGGAAATGTATAAATAGTATAGAAAATTTAAATATTTAACAGCATTTTTTCAAAATATTTTTGTTTCAGGAGAAAAATGATCATGCGTCCACTGTGCCCAGCCTAACTATTATTGAAATGGGTAAGATCCAAATTTAGGATACTTATAAAAGAAATTTGTAGATAGCATAGATTAATTATTCAAAGCACGTATAATAGAGAGGCTTAAATTATAAGAGATGGTTGATTTCAGACAACACGCTTTAATATTTCTTGCTTGTTTTTGTTGTGGAAGTCGTCTGAGATGAAGTCTCTGGAAACACTGCAGCATTCTGGTTTTTTTTTTTTTATATTTAGTCTTCCATTTCTGTTACCCATTAAATTATATCGGCAATTCCAAGATTCTAGTACCCGGCACTAATCTGTACAGGTCTCTGGCTGGTTGATCGAAATAATTCTCTGAGTACATTTTTGGCTTGCCAAAAACTGCTTATCTTTTTGCGTCCAGAGCACTACGTTCAACTTATTTTGTTAAATAGACGTGGTGTAAACGAATTACAAAGAATGACCCTTTCCACCTACTTAGATAACATTAAAAATGAGTTCTCAGCGGAATTTGATAATTGTATAACTGAAAACGAAAAAATGTTAATGAAATCTTTTAAGAGAGTGGTCATACGAGGAAAACCAGGGCGTTGTCTTGTTTACAGAGAATATAGTGAAGTCCACTAATTTACTTACAGAACTCCGTAATCGTTTTATACAAAAAGAAAATAAGCACTTATTTGCAAATTTAAAATTTTTAAGTAGCATAAACGGATCCCAAGTAATTTATAATCTTGTGAGGAAAGCTGGAGTAAAAAGCCCAGAAGCGCTAACATCTACGAAGCTACGTAAACATCTTGCGACTATGTCACGAATAATAAATTTATCTCAAAGGATTTAAGCAACTTGCTTCATTTATGGGTCACACATGTGATATTCATAAAACATATTATAGGTTGCCAAATGACATCTACCAGACAGCTAAAGTTTCCAAGTTGCTTTTACTCTCTAAAAAAGGACAACCATCTACATTTAAAGGAAAATCATTAGATGAAATCGATATTATTAATTTAGATATAGAAGAAGAAAACGTCGAAAACGATATGCCCTGTGAAGACTCTATTCAGACTATCAATGAAAGTTTTGTACAAGATAACAATTTACAGGAAAACAATGGTGTGTTGTTTTACAGATAAAAACCGCTTCATGTTCTATATTGTTAGGATTTTTTAAACAGATAAACTGAATTAAATCCACGCTGTGTTTTGACAAGCTTGATTTTGGTTTGTAAAAGAACAGTTTTGGTAACAATTCTACAGTCTACTTTATTTATTTATATTATTATATTTTTAGGTAACTACCAGCAACATTTCAACAAAAACAAATAAAAGAATTTTAGAACCATGGACAAATGAACAAAAGAAAATTACTTTAAAATTCTTTAAAAATCACATTAAACCAAAAATACCACCAAAGAAGAATGAATGTATGCAAATAAAGGACGAGCATGCCGTAATCTTTAGAAATAAATCCTGGGAGAAGATAAAAATATTTGTTGTAAATACTTATAACAAGAATGCACAATTTATAGCTTATTAAATTACAAAATAAAAGAATGAAAGATACCATATTCAAATGTACTTATTATATACTTTCATTTAAACTAACAATGATATCCAGTGAGATATTTTCCTTCCGTTGCTAACCCTTACATTATAGCACGAATTTTGTGCTATATAATTTTATAGATAGTAATATAAGAGAAGCATTAAAGTGTAATTTCTTAACGCCAACTTATCTGTCAACGCAATGAGAAAATAATAATAATTTAATCAAATTGAGCATAATAAAAGGTTGCAATAACTGCAAAAGAATTTTAATATCTAACATTCTGTTAGTTCAAAAACACTTCGTTTGCGAACACGAACACCAACAACAGATTTTGCTTGATGAATTACAAATTTGATTGTATTAACTAAATTCTAACTTGATTGTTAAAATAATGCTAAAAGTATTGTCTAATTTACACAATTATTTTAACATTCACATTCTGTTAAAGCCTGCTTTACACGTTCCGATTTATTGGCCAATTAATTGAACAATTTCTTTGCTAAGAAATCGGTAGAACTATATGTTGTTTTTACATTTAACAATCAATTGGATAGTTTTTAACCAATCATGCCTACTTGTTTACTTTCGTCAATAGTTGGCTAGGGAAATGCAAAATTGGGAAATTTTCATGTTTATGGATTGGCGACGTTTTGTATTTTAAATCGTGTCATTTAGAGCCGGTTCTATTAAACAATTTTGATCTTAAGTTCAACGGAACGTCGATCAGCCTACGAACTAAGTTTATTTGTTATTATGTTGTTCAATGTAAATTGAACTCCAGTTCAGCTGAACTGTGATCAGTCTATGTTGGTACTGTTAATATTTAGTTAGTTTCCCATTTTTGACATATAACTGAACTTTCACATGACTTTTGACATATGCTGGTTTGGAAATAAATCTATAATTATTAAAGTTTTTTTCTACACTTACTTGTGGGAAACAAGTAGGTAGGTATAAAATGTTATTTTTCTAACTGCAATATGTACATTACCTTTGCATATACACTATAACACACCCAGCTACGATAATGCATATATAGGGAAATGCTAGTGGAAGTGAGTAAAACAGCATGCACACTTAGGTAAATAGTTATATGCGAGCGTTTGACTGAAAATCATCAGTCGCTTATCGGTCGTTGAGGGGTTTAGAGTTATGATGGAGTACACAAATGACGAAAAAGTGCAAATAATATAGTGGTATTACCAAGGTCATTCCTTATTATCTATTATAGCGTTACGTGTTGAAAACACCTTTTCTTATTTCTCCAACTGTACACTATCTTTTCTGAAATCATCTAAGTTCATTGACCTTTTCTAGTTACCGAGAATTTCGCTATTTACTTATTTCATATAACGTCACGTTTAACCTTGAAATTGTTTTTTTGTAATGTACCGCTTTATTTGTGACCTTTTTCTAAATTCTTAAATGTCAAATTTTAGCATATATTTAGATGCATTGATATCGTAAATTCCATTAAACTCCGTTCATAATTAGCTCCGAATTTATTCATTTTTGTTAATTGTTGCACCTTTTTTTGTGCGCACTGTACTTGAAACGTTAGAATTTCGCATAAACACGGACCGCGTGCAAATCTTCGATACTCGGATCCTATTGGCTACTTAATGGCATAGCACGGGAACTAGATTCCTCTCCCCTTCCGATTTTCACTTACACTCCAGCCCGCTAAGTGTGTAGACCTACGAGTCAAGAGGCGACGCCCTGCTGCAACCCTTTTCGACCAAATTTACCCGTTCGGTAACCCTGTGGGGGATCTCTGGTCGTAAGGAAACCACTCCACGGAAGCCGTTTGATCCCTGTGGTTTGACTACAAAGACTTCTTTTGGAGCCCCGCTGACGCGGATTTTGCGAGCACCGCCGCCCTAAGTCGTCCCTGGACCCGGGCTTTCTTTCTTCTTCCTCCGGCTCTCTTCTACTTCTTCCTCACCCTCCCCTGGTGTGGTGACAATCAACCGTTTGTGCATTGCTTTTGTTACATGTAAGTTAATTTTAAGAGTTATTTGCTTTTGTATTTGTTAGTAACGAACTACCATTGGAGTAATCATAATTTAGCGTAATTTTTGTTTATTTTCGGTCTTTGCGGTCATAATTCAATTTAACGTAATTCTTTTTTTTATATTTAGTCTTTGCTGTCATTGTCCAAATTTAACGTAACTTGTGAAATCATTTTAATTGTTGCTTCCTTTATCTTTTCACCTTAAAACAATGGTAGGTCGTAGTCATTTGCATGCTCGATCGAGTAAGTAGATTTTATTTTCTTGTTTCTTTATAATAATACAAATTTTTAATAATAACCCGGCACTCCCACCAGTTCATGTCATATATTTATACGTTGTAATTATGTAATACTTGGCCTCACCGAATCACGTGTCAATATAACTGTTTATATAGTCTCTTTGAGTTTTATTTAATTTAATTTTATCGACCTTGGCGCACTAGTTTTTTTTTCTTGTCATTTAAATAACCTTTTCATTTAATCTAATTATTTAACAATAAATCAAAAATTCTGCAAGTACCAATCCCTTGTTTCCCCGACTGGTAAATAGTCATTCTGGGCTGTGGTTAAATTACCGGGCGACAGCGTCGGGCCAGCGAAGGCAACAGCTGACTCAACCCAGTGGCGCTCAATCCGACATCTCTCCGGCGCCTCCCTGGCCGAAACGACTCCGATAGTCGCAGCGTGGGAAATAAATTATAAACGTTGTTTTATTTATCCTTCTTTCCCATCCTTTGGTACTTTGCCATCATTTATTTTATTTTATATCATAATCTTTTATAAACATATTTACTTTTATTATTATTCAATCTAGTCTCATGCTCTGGGAAATTGCTGCTATTTAATACGCCCTGAGAATTCGCTGGTACCAATAGGTCTCTTTCAAAACACTTTTAATAATCGCCCTGTTCCTTGCTACAATACCATACATCGCATAAAAGTCGAATTTTGAGGAATTTGGATGTGTTTCACCATCACTTCATAAAAAAAGTCCCGAACAATGCAAACCAAGAGCGTGATATAATGGTATGCGCTAGTGTCGAAAATAACTATGCCCAATCAGTTTCGCAGATAGGGGAACAATTAGGTATATCGCGAGAAACTGCACGTAGAATTTTAAAAAAGAACAAGTACCGCTCTTATCACATACAAAAAACGAATGAAATCTTCCCACAAGATAAATACGATCGGATACAATTCTGCCTCAACATAGTTGAGAAGTGCGCTGCAAATGGGAATTTCACTTGTAACATTCTGTTCACGGATGAATCCACTTTTTATTTGCATGGGTCTCATAATCCATCAGTTACGCGTTATTGGTCTAGAACAAACAGAAATCTTGTGTACACTGGTCACACGCAGTACCCACAAAAGTTAAATGTATGGGCGGGTATCCTGGGGAACAATATCATTGGCCCATTTTTTATTGAAGGAACGTTAAACACGCAGAAATACCTGGATTTATTACAAAATAGTATAATTCCCAGTGTTCGCAGAACACCAAACATAGTAATGGAAAATGTATGGTATCAGCAAGATGGTTGTCCTGCCCATACTAGCGCAACGGTGCGTCAATATTTAAATAATATCCTTGGAGACCGTATTATTTCACAGCAAGGTACAATTCCGTGGCCTGCCAGATCTCCAGATCTGGCACCAAATGATTTTTTTTATGGGGTTATGTAAAATCGCAGATACACGGATTTGAAGAGCAACGCGCCCATAACTTAGATGAATTACGTTTAAAAATTACGAACACCTTATTATCAATTAGTCCTGAGGTCTTATCTAACGTAGGGCATAATTTTTATAATAGGGTAGCTTATTGTTTATTGGAAGTAGACGGAGGACGTTTCGAACATTTAATTTAAGAATTTTGTTTAAATTTTTAGACCTACTCTTAACAGGTGCATAAAAGTTTGGAGTTTATTTTAGTTCAGAAAATTTTTATTTATTTACAAGTTATGAAGAATTTTGAATTTTATTTAACACTGAATTAAGTGTTTTCATTTTATTTTAGAAGTATTTTAATTTAATATTATTTATCTGTAAATATTTTTTTTTATTTCTACTCCTTTCTAACGTAAATTATTTTATTTAGAACAATATGTTGGCTGTTGTTTTACTCCGTTCTAAGTCAAGAATTTACTTTTTTGTTTGGGTATTTAGTTTAAGTTTGTCTATTTTTATACTAAATGCTAGTATATTATCTTATTGTTGGCCTTTTTTTTTTTGGATTTACGTACTTTATAATATCCATTACACCTACTAGTGTATTAATATCAGTATCAAAAAGTTTGTAGCAAAAATCAAAAGAAAACATACAATAAAGCGAATGAATTAGTTCGTATGTGGAGACGCGGCGTATCAGACTAAAACCAAGGCGCTCACCCCACCTTCTCCTCTCAGCGCTGTAAGCCAATCACGTTACTGCTCATTATCGTACTTCCCTGTGTTGATCTGTATAAAATAATTTATTTTACTCTATAAATTTTCTAAAACCTTTTTGTAGATTATTCTTTGGTGTTGGATATTATATATCATATCTATTGACATGTATTCTTCTAAGAAAAGAACCGTTAATTTCAGTGTAAAAGAGGTTGGTTTACTAATGAGTCTCGTACTTAAATACAGGAGCACAATATTATGTAAATCTTAACGGCTTTTCGGATACAATTTTGGGTTAGAAAATTTTGAATACAACCACCAACTATTTTTACCTGGTGGAAAAATATGTATAAAATTGCAGTTTCAATTTTAGTATTTAGTATGTATTCACGGAATTTATAATTTTATGATTAAAATAAATTGCAAAACTTGGAATTACTAATTAAAAACGTAATTTTTACTAAATAAGCAAACTCATATTACTTAGCAGAGATAATTACATTACGTATCTGCATTGTTTTACAGTTAAATGTATTCTTTACCTCACAAAGTCGATCAACAACATTGGTGTTTGATATATAAGAGTCTCTTTCACACAATTTCATTTGAATTAACTTCAATATTAACCAACGGAACAGGCGCTATGTCATGTGTCACAGCGCAGGTTAAGTTATATGCATATAATGCATGCTACATGGTGAAATTAGTAAGAAATTCTTTGGTAAAGGTAACATACCTTGAAACAACAAATGGCAATACCAAGTGGAAGTATATTGAAGAATTGCAAAGTTATTTGGAAATAAATTAAGTAACTGCAACATATATAAAAAATACGAATAAAAAATAGTGGATGTGCACTTGAAGCTATCAAAAACCGTGGCTGCAGCTCTCCGATTTTGCTAGTCAGATTTGGAATTAAGGGAGTTTCACTACATTTTGTGAAGTACTAAACCATGCTTTCGATATTCTTAATTCAAGATTCACTTTTGCGAAATATACAATTTATCAATATCTGAGACCACATATGAAGATATGAAACTTTGAATAGATAATAAATTATATTGAAAATCTAAAACTCCAATTTGGACAGGCAATTTTAACATCCCAAAAGGAAACAGGCCCATACTGGACAAGTTCACAAGATAACGCGTTCCAATGTTTGAAAAATTCCTATAATGGGGGTAGCTATTCCCCTGCTCAATTAAAGAACCCAAATCACTCAGCATCGCAAGCAGTAAAAAGGAAGCGACCAAATGACAATACAAGTATGTCAGCAGCTGGTAAAAAAACTACAACCTTGGGTTGAAGGCAAAACTGAGCTAACAAATTTAAAAATTAAACTACTCCAGGAGGAATTTAACAGCAAACAAAAGCGAGAACAGGAGATACATGAGCAGCAATTGCAGATGAATATCCAACAAATGGAAATAAATATATAAATTAATACGAAAAAAACTAGTTTTTTTTTTTATATATATATAAGTACGACCTTGACAATATAGCTTATCCAACACAACCTTCAAGACTATGTAGTTTCAATTTTCATGGGGAAAAACTGTATTATTCCAGTCACAGTTTTCTAAACATTCACGATATGTGGCTAGATAATTTTCTTAACGATTTTATAATGGTGTGTGAAAAGTGATACCTGTTTAACACAAACAAAACAATTTAGGAAGTCGACATTGTTGATTCCGATAATACAAAATTATGCACTGGATGCTGTTAATTGCAGATGTAATGAATGGAAGTGCATATTTGTTTGATCCTAATATGAGAAATAAAAATAATCAACGAGGAATAACATATTTAGAAAGATTGCAGAAATTGTTATATAGGCGCAATCTGCAATAAAGTTTCTAAAAAGATAAGCCTTCATTCAAAGACTTTCCGCCTACGAGATTCCTACAGTTGCAATGTGTTTGTAATCTATTATGCGAAAACTAAAAAAAGCAATACGTTTGACTACAATTTTAATCCCAGCAAGTACAGAAATTATTTGAAACAAATTATCTTAAAATATTCTGAAAATTATGAACGACACTGTATCTACTGTGGTGATATAAACTGTTATAATTGCAAGAGAGATTATCGTTCCATTTGCATAAATTCTGTGTTTGCAGAACAATATACTTGCGAAACTTGTCTGGCAAAGAATACATATTATCTAAAAAACAAGAAATAGAATAAATGTATTTTTAAACGCAGCATTTCAAGGAAGGTTACGATCTTAACAGACCCCAATAGAGAGTTTTTACATTGACGTACGTCTTCAGATTTATACTCTCCTTGTGTCCCCTGCTTAAAAAAATATTTTATTTCTACCTTTCTATATATTGCGCTTAATCAAGTGACGTGGACTGTATTATAACGACGCCTTCAAGCTAGACATGCAGACTCCCGTACCCATATCGGATATGCCAGGAAGCATTAGAATTGAAGGCCGAATACACCCTCCATGACATCAACAAATTGATGGTCAGGAAAGAATTAAAGCTGGGGCCGTCTGGACGAAATCGCTATCGAGAACCAAGAGACGGTAAGCTGCCAGGAAGTTTACCTCGACAGGAATCTAAGCATGGCGATACATGTAAACAGGACAATGGAAAAGGCAGGCAAAGTTGTAGCAACCATAAGTCATGCATTACATTGGTGGCTCAAAAGAACGCAGTAGGAGAATATTAAGTTCAGTTGCAGAATCAATTATATTACATGGCGCTTCCATATAATAATGATAATAATTCATGCCTTGACTTCCCATAACAGCTTTCGCCAATTACAGGGGGCAACAGCTTGGTCATGAGTTATTATAACGCCTGCACCCGTGGAGTGACTTAAGATGTTCGTCTCTCAGCATTTGCCAAAGTGTGAGGAAAACCTCGAAAACCTCCCTCTGAGAGGACTGATAGCCAAGCGTGCAAGCCACTAGACCATCAGCCATATGGAGAAGAACTTTTAAAATGGAGATGTATAGAAGTACCCTGGAGAAGGTGCAGCGCAGAACTGCTATACTTATAGCAAGGGCCTATAGGACAGCGGCAATGAATGCACTGTTGGTCGTGGCGAGGATGCCCCCAATAGATATTCCTGGGCGCTAAGAGCAAATACCTTGTAGTCGAAACCTGAACATATTGAAGAGTGTATGCATAGTTTCTCGGTACTCTTGCGGTATTAAAAGTTTGTGTGTGTGCTTTTTTTTTCGTCAAAGCGACATATTATAAAACTCTCATGGACGGTTTGACCGTTTTCGAAAGCGTCATAATTTACATAATATCCAGCTCACTAATGAAGCTGCAAGTGCTTTCCACAAGAGCTACAAACAATAATTAGGGTGAGGGGTACACAGCAAAGCAAGTTTTTAATGCCGACGAGCCAGGCTTATACTGGAAACGCATGCCAAAATGCACATTCATTTCCAAAGAAGAAGAAAAGGCATCTGGTTTGAAAGTAGCAAAAGATAGACACTTTTATTTTGTGGAAATGTTGCTAGAGACTTTAAATGCAAGCCGCTATTGATCTATCAATCAGAAAATCCTCGTGCTCTTAGGAATGTAGATAAAGGAAAATTACCAGTGCGTTGGCAATCTAACAAAAAGGCATGTATGAAAAGTTCAAGCCTGCTAGAGTTTTTACAAACGGCAATTCCGAATGTTATACGTAATTTAAAGCGAATGTAAAGAGTGTGGCGCGAATCTTACAAGGATGCTGTATAGAAAGCCTACAAAAGCGAGCGACATAATTTTACAATGTCAAATCACTGAGCTTTCTTCAGAAATTGTGCATCAGAAGAAAAGACAACTAAGGGGACCGTTGCGAGAAAAGTTTGTGAATGAACTAATAAATGCGCGAATGTATGGCAAAACGAGGAAGCAAGAAGATTGATGACATTTGGTAATCATATTCCATCAATTTTGTATAACAATACGGTATTACGTAAAGCAAAACAATCTGAATTGGACAAACATTTAGAGTTACGTGATACCGACCCAATGCGAAATTCACAAATATATAATACAGGAGTAGACCCACTTTATTGTATGTACTGGTTCCAAGAGCAACAACTATGAAAGATGTTCATCATTTTATGGAGATGATAGCTAAATGGGACTGCCTTAGAGGTAAGCCAGTAAAAGTACGACAATTTTCTAAGGTGCCTTGGGAGGGCATATAAAATGAGTGATATTATAAAGTTACGAGATTTTATAAAGCTATCTTAGTTGTTGGCTTGAGGGAGGACATCGGTATAGCTGAACGAACAGCTATTCGAGTCAGAAATCCACCTGAGAAATATTAATAATGTGGGTGCAGATGAAGAAATTTTTAAAATTCCCGCGCGAACCGAACAGCGGGGTGAATACGACAGTCGAAGTCGAACCGTAAGTGAGCGCGGTGCTATCCATAACAAAACACAAGTGTACCATAAATTATTTCTTTGCAGATGCAACCCCTAGATAGTCACGAAACACAACATTAATCAGACATCCTATATTTCAACATTTATACCGCTTTTCATATAATTATATCTTTTAATAAACAAGTGTGTGCGTTCTAACCAAAACCCTACAATAACATGATTAAAAACACAATAATTGAACGATCTGAGGAAAACATGATTTATGATAGTGAATACCATATTGAAACTGTTGCAGAAGAGTGGATAAGTTGGTTAGAATATATTTTTGATGGGGCACAAGAAGTTGCTCACAAATTAAACAATGGAAACACTGTAAATGCTTTTTATAATATTGAGGCCGCTAGAAAATAAGAAATTCGATGTTATATACAGCAATATGGACAGATGTATTGGACCATTTTTAAAGAATAACAGACCAATTGCGACATCCTCTTGCGTGGAAACTGAATTTTCCGAATTAAAATCTAGAGTATTCAGAAACGAACTACCCATGCGAATTGACAAATTCATTTTTTGTTTTTTGGAGTATTGGGGGGGGGGAGGGGGGGGGGGGGAGGGGGGGGTAAAATTAAATTGACATGCGGTGCATCTAACGAAAGGTTGATAGTAGATGAAGATGAGGAAATTTAAAAAATTGAACTAAGTACATCCACTGATTCCGACAATAACTGTGAGATAGTATCTGTAAAAGTTTAAGCTCATTGAACGATATAGAGAACTGTCGAAATAAAATAGAAACTTTTGAAAGCAATTGTATCCCAAAAAAGCCTACGGCAAATTATTTAATTGCATGCCCTGATTGGGATATTGTAGATTCGATTAAAAGTATCGGTATACCAATTTAAAAAAAAACAGGAGCATGATAATTAATGAAGACCATCTTGTTGTTCGTGAAACGTGCGCCTTCGATTGAATTTTTCTAATCGTCGCAAGTGGAATTTGTATGTATAATACAACGGACAGATGTGCGAATTAGTTTTCGAAAACCTCTTTGTTGACTTTATAATGGGAGTTGCGTTTCATCTGTGCAGGTGAATGTACGAGTTTATTTTGTACCGCATTTTCTTAGTTGCTTATAGTAGTGGAATTGTGTTTTCTTTTAAATTGTGTGCGTAATCAGATCTAATAAGATGAGTGAGAGATATTGAAGAACATTGATTTGAGTAAGAAATTAAGTTAAAGATAATATTATTCAATTTTTCTATTTATTCGTTGCTTGATATTGATATATTGAGACATAAGTGTATATAGAAGGGATATATGAGGAGGGCAGGACCTTTGTAGTGGGATGGAAACAGTAGAGAGGCCGGCGGGCACTTCTGGGGAAGTGCCAATATTATAGGAAACGTAGAAGAAACAATCGAGACAACAATCGAAACAAGTGATAATATTTGATGCTTTGGAAAGTACAGAGAAAAATGATTACATATTTGGTGTTGGTGATCTTATTGGTCCTAGAAATATATTATTTGCTTCCCGGGTAACCAATAACCGAATGTGTATATATTTGAGTTCTAAGGAAGTAGTTGAGACTTATATTAATAAACAATCACGGTGGAGTAGAGATTAAAAATTAATTTGTTAGGGCTAGAAGGTTAATTTCTCCCGCTAAAAGAATTACTCTTTCTAATGTATCACCGTCACTGCCCCATGATGTCATTATACAGGAAATTAAAGGCCTTGGTTTTAATCTTGTTTCATCTATGACATTTATAGGAGCGGGTGTTACCAAACCAGAATATAAGCATATATTAAGCTTCAGGAGACAAATTTATGTAATATTAGAGCAATAAGAAGAGACAAGCATCTTCCACTGCATCTACCGAAGACACAACAATGTTTGAAGAAGATTGACAAACCGATCCATTAACAGATAAATTTAAATTTAAGAAACCACAGCTGTAAAAGAAAAAGAGAAAAGTAGACGAAAGGGGAATAGATGAAAAGTTTTATGAAGAATTTAAACAGATTTTTGATCAAGACATTGAAATCATGAAATATGATACATACTGTGAATTTTTATCAGAGGTGAAAGGGAGACAAGATGTTTTAGCGGTAGCAAAAAGGTTTACCGCAGATATACAGTCCTTAGTTGATTTACTAATGCTAACGATAAGGGAAGTAAGACGAAATCCTTTAAAGAATAGTAAAGAAAATAAAAGAATCATGGGGGTCAGAGCTGACAATAGATGCTGATCTTAGCTCATCTCAAGAAAGGTACACAACAGATTCATCAGATAAAAAATTTTAAATTTTGTTAGATATGGCCAAATGTAGCATTAATATAATACAATGGGACGCGCAATGGTTAAATGCAAAAAAAGAGAACCTAGAATTGTTGTTATTTGAATATGGCGTCCATACAACATTAATTTCGGAAACATGGTATAAACCAAATACAGAAGTTAGGTACAAATTTTACAACATCTACAGAGACGACAGAGATGATGGATGCGGAGGATCGGCTATTTTCGTTAGAAAAAATTTGGAAGCTTTAAATTTAGATTTCAAAAAACGATTTCAGGATGTAAATCTGTGCGGGTGTATATATCTCAACTGAATCTATCTTTTGTTTCAATTTATTGTACTACCAAAGCCCACATGACTCAACTAGACTACGAATATGTAACCTCACAGATTAAGTCAGATTATGTTTTGGGCGGAGATTTTAATGTCCATCAACAAGCTTTTGGGAGTGAAAAGAGCAATAATTCAGGCAACATTCTTCTTAACTTTATTAATGAACAGCAAATGATGTTTTTAAACGATGGGTCACCAACAAGAGTTACTCGACCAAATCAGGCGGCGTCAGCAGTAAATATTGCTATTGTGTCGCCCGGTTTAGCTGCAAAAATGTGTTGGAAGGTAATGAAGGACACATACACGCCGGATCACTTCCCAATTCTCATGACCATGGAGGGAAGTGCGATGGTTGAAAGAACTATTTACCCAAGTAGACGTTGGAAAGTGGAGTCCGGAAAGTGTTCTAGTTATAGAGCGTATATCCTTGAACATTATAATCCAATGGAAAAACAAGATACGGCCCAAGAAAAGATAGCTTACATAACTAAATTGATCACAGAAGCAGCAAATCATGTTTTTAAAATCCAAAAGGAATTTTCTGTTAACCTTAAGATGTCGCCCGCCTGGTGGGATGAAGAATGTACCAGTATTATTCAAGAAAGACGGAAAGTAACTAAGCAATACAAAGCCAATCGAACATTAGATACCTATCTTAAATACCAAGAAACTATGGCATACTCCAAACGATTTTTAAAACAGAAGAAGAGGTGCAGCTGGCAAAAATTCTGTGGGAATTTAAATAAAGAAACTTCCGCCACACACATTTGGTAAACAATACAAAAATTTAGTAGATCTTCCAGCCAAGTAAAGGGCTCGTCGTGCCGCTGGATTCCTGAGTTTTTAGAAAATTTATGCCCAGACTACACACAAACGAAGGTAGGGGACTACCGGAAAAAACAGAGTAAACTGGATCAACAATTCTCGATGGAGGAATTAGTAGTAGTAGCCCTCGATATAAATAAAGATACTGCGCCAGGATTGGATGATATAACGTATGGGATGTTAAATAATCTTCCAGAGAACATTAAACGAATTTTATTATGCCTTTAATTGACTGGTTCATCAAAAGTCTCATTTTCCATGAATTTTTTGAGGATACAGCAGCATATGACAGTGACGCTGTGAATAAAGTAATAATTAAATGTAAACTGAACCATTAAAAAAACTGCACTTACTCAAGATACCAATGAAAAAGAATCTTCATCACCTAAAAATGAACTCAACAAAGAGAGAATTGCACAATCGATGAAAGAGTCAGCAGAGTTGCATGCGTTGCGAATACAACACGAGAAGGAATATCATCAAGAATGAGCTTGCTACGAGAAAGAGAAAACAATGTGTTGTAAATATTCAAAACATACATATCATAAAATTATAATTATAGAGTGGAAAAAAGAAATCATGATAGTTTTTATTAATAAATAAGTAATTTAACAATTTAATCTAATTAAACTATCTTTCAATATATTGTTGCCGAAATATATTTCCCTGTACTTTCTGCAAAGAATTATCTTCGTTCTGCTCATTATCTAAAAGATCTAAAACCAAACATTTTAAATATTTCTTTCATTTATAGTTACCTCCATTATCTAAGCCATCGTTTATTATCACGTTATACATGACTGCATAACTGCATTCTATACAAATGATGAGTTCATTGTAAAAATATAAATATTTGTTTTTTTTTTGTATTTTTTATGCTGTATATGAATTATAAATAAATGAAAATTGGATAAAAAAGTTGTCTTAGGCCGGTTTTACATTATACTGAATTTAGTATGAAATTTTGTATAAAATTTTATTTTGAATTTATAAAGAAATTTACTTGCATGTCATACATAAAAAAAATTACATCTGAAAAATGGTATAAAATATTTGAATATGTCTGATATTTAAAGTAAAAAAATTAGCATGAAAAAAAATATGAAAGGATTAATATTACCGTAAAATGGCTGACCAAGAAGAATTGTTGTTGTGTCTATTATCTTTGAATGCTACTGTGATAGCTAGTCTACTTAAAATAAAAAGAAAACGTCAAATTAATAAAAGTCGGCGCTCCCGTAAGATATGGTGTATAAATTGGTTAAGTAGGCGACATGAAGGAAAGGGGAATTTTAAATTTACTAAATTGCGAATTAAGAAGTGATGATCCTTTGTCTTACCGAAATTTTCTGAGATAATGCGAAGGGCAAACTGACTATTTACTTGCCTTAATAGAAAAGGATATAAAAAAGCAAGATACATTTTGCAGAATATCCATACCTGCTAGAAGCAAGTAAGTAAACATGCATGAAAGTAAAAATATAATAAAAAGATTATATTTTACACTTTCAGATTAGAGATTACACTACGCTTCTTGGCAACTGGTGAAACACATCATTCATTAATGTATAGTACACGTGTACATGAGAGTACTATTTCTAAATTTATTCCTGAAGTATGCGATACAATAGTATACCATTTACAGCCACTGTATTTGAGAGTAAGTAATATGCATAATTTATAACATATATGCATATAGATATTTTTATTTTGACTCCTTCATCAGTAAATGAATGGCTAAGCATTGCCAAACGATTTGAAGACCTTTGGCAATTTCCTCATTGCTTAGGTGCTCTTGACGGACGCCATGTAACATTTAAAGCACTAGCTCCTGATGGATCCTATTACTTTAATTACAAAGGCACAAATAGTTTAGTGCTACTTGGACTTTCAGATGCTGACTACAAGTTTACCTATGTAAATGTAGGTGTTAATGGTAGGATAAGCGATGGGGGAGTATTTCAACGAAGTAATTTATCCAGAGCTATGAAAACAAATTCTTTAAATTTTCCCGAAGGTGCTAATTTGCTCGAACGTGAATTGAAAGTTCCATATGTAATAGTTGCGAACGATGCGTTCCCACTTCTGCCCAATTTAATGAAATCATGTCCTCTTCGAGGATTAGATCATGATTCCAAAATATTTAACTATAGATTGTCACGAGTTAGAAGAATTATAGAAAGTTCTTTTGGAATTTTAGCTAACCGTTTTAGAGTCTTATTAAATCCAATAGGACTGTCACCTGCAAAAGTTGGAAAAATTATAATGACTTGTGTGGTATTACACAATTTTCTCTCTTCTACCAAAAACCCAACCTATATAGATAAAGATGAAATTGCAAAGCAAAATATTGAATCCCTAAGACAGGTGCAACGATAGAGTGGCAATAGATCTGCAAATTTTACAAGAGAAGTTAGGGATGAATATAGAAGTTATTTTAATTCTTCGATTGGAATGGTTGAATGGCAGGAAAATGCAATTCAAAATCATAATTTATAAACAAAAATAAATTTTAATTCCAAAGTTGAAATAAGTATTACTCTAAAAATAAAATGTTTTTTTACGTAGCCCTAATAGCCAAATTTAAATTTCGCGCAACTATTATTAGTAACTTCAACGTTAAAACATAAAATTACCCACCATTTTGTACTACATTAATAATTATTTTAATGCCTCTAATGCCTAGTACTGTTTTTCAAATTTTTAAAAACAAAAAAACCTGAGTTCTTGACCGTTTCGCGTTGACTGATTCTCCCGGGATTTTGGTCACACATCATAGCACGATGTACAGGTGCTGTATTATTAATGGGCTTATAACATCTGAGCTATCTAGTTATGGGAGGTACAGCATTTTGGCAAATTTATTATCATTAAGGGAGACAAAGCCTTATTAAATTTCTCTATATTTGTTTCTACAATACAACTTTAAAACAACGATATTTGATAAATCCAGTCGAAGGCGAGATGGTTTACTTGAATTTCACCGTCGAACCATCTAAAATCAACTTCCATCTCACTGATTTGGAACACTTGAATGCTGGGACAATGTTTGTAAGTCACAGGAGGTTCTACAACAAGAATTAAACATCTTCAAGGTATTTGTAGAAATAGATAAAACATCTAATTGTATTAGTTTGTAAGCATACACTGAATTTTTATATGTAAACTAGATGCTGCGCATCTAGGAGCGGAGGAAGGTGGTACTTGAGAAAGGTGGTTTCTTGAAGTCGGTCCCCATTCACTTGAGAATCATCTTTTATAATGTGCAATACGTTAAGTATTTTCTTTTGTTTTTACTTTTGGAACACCCTGTATAGTCGAAAATATGTTTAGGTTATGCGGCTTGAATTCTGTACAACTTTTGTAGAAAAGATTCCTAAAAGCAAAAATAGAGCTATAATGAAAAAACCCAGTCTTCCTGAGCACCCGGTATATTTGAAAATATTTTTAAATTATGCAGCATTCAATTCTATAACACTCTTATAGAAAAGATTTCTTCTTTCAACTGTTCGTATTTTAAAAAACAAACGGTTTACTTATTTATTTTTCATTCATTTGAAGGGGCCAACTTCCTAGAAATTTTGAAGTCAAAACATCTAATCAATATTTTTTGCAGAAATTCTTAAAATTATAATTCGATTTGTGCCGCCTGAATAAAAATAAAACATTAAGAAAGAATTACTTTTTTTTAAGGTTAAAATGTCTTCAATGTGTTTGATTTTTTAGGCTTTGTTAATATAAATTGCCGGTGGGCATTTATGTCTGAAAAATTATTTTATACATCAACATTAAAAAAATTCTTACAAAACTAAACCTATATTTGTAATCAAAGTAATGGCTGCAGTAAATTTATTTCTTCAAATAATTATACACGAATACGTTTTAAGTATTTGTAAATTATGTCATATAAACATTCGGGAATAATCGATGGCCAAAATAAACAACAAAAGAAAAGTATATATGCCGACAATACTTTCGAAAGCTAATCCCCTTGATATTATATGCGACAAACGTGCCGCAACTCTTTCGGCCAGAGATTTATATATTCCCAGAATTTTACTTCGCAGTTTCCGCGGAATAATGTATTAAAATTCTTAGAATCTGCACACGCGCAATCGCTGATAGATTATAAAGGAGATGTATCTTTCCTTACGTTTCCTAATGGCTTATTTTCTCTATGTCATATATTTTTTTTTAAGTTGATCGTACAATGGAATCAGATACAAAGCAAAATATTTTAACATATGTACTTTAAATGCAGCGCCTTCGTAATCCGTAACGGGGCGATTTAGGTTGCGTTCCGATTTCGAATTAAAATACAGGATGTTCAATTTAATAAAATTGAGTTTTCTGCATTCGAAAATATGTCACTTTGTTTCTCAGTTTTGAACACTCTGTAAATTGGAATGCGAAGTGTGCGTACCATTTCTTGGAGTTACATCTACATTCATAATATAGCAAATTTGGAGTCCCTACTTGCGGTATTAACCGAGATATTAATTTCTGAATAAGGCAATGATTATTACTAAAGAAAATCTTAAATTACTCAAAAACGGCAACATGTACATAACTATAGGAATAGCTCATAAAGACTGACGTATTTATGGCCGTAGAATCTAAAAATGTAAAGAAAATTATATCATTCTATTTAAAATAACAAAGTTGACGCCCATTTCCGGTCAACCGGAAGTGATATTTTGGCTAAGGTATTCACATTTACAGTAACAATCGAACAGATAATGGTGCCAAAATCTCAAATATAAGTAAACAGTAAAACATCATAAACTTTTAATGATCCACTTACGTGGAATACCCTGTATAACGAAAATAGCAAACATTATATGCAATTATTATCATTTTATATATATTTCAAATAAAATATTTTATATTCCAAGTAATATGATTATTGCAATAATAAGCCACGGTCATTATTAAGTATGTATAACCCCTTAATGGAATATACTATACACACAGTATAGCGGAAAATATTATACCAGGTAATGAGAATGCATTTATTTTAGTATCGGGTACAATCAAATGAAATTAGTTTATAATTATTTATTAAATTAATACTCCCTGTGTTATTTAGTTAATGAAATTACGACATTAGTGCATTTATTGTCAGATTGGTCAGTGGCCAAATATGTACAATTACCTCAAACAATTATGACCCAGGTTCTTAAAACGAATTCAGACTTGTAATTCTAACAAATTAAAGCAATGCCATCATAATCCGCAACGGGGCGATTTATATTCCCACAATTAAAACCGTTGTAGATTCTGCCAAAGGATTTTAAATAATAATTCGGATTTTTAATTCCCTCGTTCACGTGGCAATTTTATTTGTTTTAAAAAATAAATTTATATGCTGTAATATTTTTAACCTTGAGAATATTTTTCGGATTGTGTCTGCAACACTTGAGAAGGTTTAGCGGTAGCGTTCGTGGAACGACGCTTTGTCCGCTGCCGCCAGGGAAAAGATTAGCGCCGGCATCGTGTTCCGACGCCTTTGTCGGCGACCGCCAAAAAGAGGATTAGCGCACTCCGACTTCCTTTTTTTTCTAGTTCTAAAAATAGATGTTTTTGTATTCATATTAGCCAATCATTTTTAAGCATTCAGTCATTCTAGAGAATGTAAGGTTGTGTTTCAAATATAGACATAAAAAATTGGTTTTTCGTTTCCTTTTTTTCTTTTGAATTAAGTCCGCAAGTTGTGTAGCGATTATTTTTCACAACATTATTTCAATCAAGTGTTCGTATTTTTTTTTTTCTTAAATTTTTGTAAACAATAATTTATTTTTGAAGGTGGTTTTAATTTAAAATGGATTTTATTTCAGTTATAATATAACTTGTTTCATTATTAAATAAATATCATAGGAAGAATAATGTATGTGGGTATGCGAAAAAATGCTGCAGCTTTTTGGGGATCTGTATTCGTAGAATTAGGCATTAGTAGTTCCCGGAAGGGATTTCAAAGAAAAGATAATACCCTTGACGGTATGCGACAAAAGATGGCGGAACCTTTCTGGATATCACATTCGCAGAATTAGGCCTTTGCACTTGCCGCCAAGAAATTTTATATAAGAGAATATCGAAGATAAAAAAATCATTTGACCATAGACGTTAAGAGAGTAAGTATCGCTTCAACCGCTTTTATTGTAGGTACTTTAATTAGTACGTATGTAGTAAGGTATGAATTATGTATATATTTTTCTTGATGATTAATCGGCAATTGTATTATAAAAAAAAGTAATATAAAGGCTTGAAAGATATATTTCCATGTAATTTAGGGTATGGTGTCTGATCTCAGTAAACCAAATTCAAATTTCCCTCAATTATTTTTAATAACTTCAACACTAAAGCATGAAGTTACCTACGATTTTGTATTCCATTAGTAGTTATTTAAATACCTTTTTACCTAACTTTTATTTATATTGTTGCTTTTTCTACACATAATTATGAATGCTTTGCATAAAGGATACACAGTACGACACATTATTAATTATTGTCCAGCATTATTTCATATTGTCATACATAGAATTTTGCGTAGCCAATTTTTTGTTTCTTTTTAATTTGAAAAATTGTCATAGTACTGTCTGCTTTATGCAACTTTTTTCAGAGAGTATTTTTGTTTCTGTTAATATGCTTATATTCCAAATTTGGATTGACTTGTCATAGCTGTTAACAAATATTAGACGGTATAATATACTGGTATAATTTATACCAGTATGTTATGCCAGTGTAGCAGGTAACGTTATTATTGGTTTTGCATCAGAGCTTTGTACAATTAATAGCTTTCTAATGTACCTATATACATATATTTATAGATGGAAACAGATCAAGACGCGATTTCAGACATTTCGTTGCTCTGGCCGGAGGCCGCACGGGCGGCCGAGGCCGCACCGGCAGCCGACGCAGCACAGGCAGCCGACGCCGCACAGGCAGCCGACGCCGCACAGGCGGCCGACGCCGCACAGGTGGCGACGCCGCACAGGTGGCCGACGCAGCACAGGCAGCCGACGCCGCACAGGCAGCCGACGCCGCACAGGCGGCCGACGCCGCACAGGGGCCGACGCCGCACAGGTGGCCGACGCCGCACAGGTGGCCGACGCCGCAACAGGTGGCCGACGCCGCACAGGCGGCCGACGCCGCACAGGTGGCCGACGCCGCACAGGTGGCCGACGCCGCACAGGCGGCCGACGCCGCAACAGGTGGCCGACGCCGCACAGGTGGCCGACGCCGCACAGGTGGCCGACGCCGCACAGTGGCCGACGCCGCACAGGCGGCCGACGCCGCACAGGTGGCCGACGCCGCACAGGCGGCCGACGCCGCACAGGTGGCTGACGCCGCACAGGTGGCCGACGCCGCACAGGTGGCCGACGCCGCACAGGTGGCCGACGCGCACAGGTGGCCGACGCCGCACAGGTGGCCGACGCCGCACAGGCGGCCGACGCCGCACAGGTGGCCGACGCCGCACAGGTGGCCGACGCCGCACAGGTGGCCGACGCCGCACAGGTGGCCGACGCCGCACAGGTGGCCGACGCCGCACAGTGGCCGACGCCGCACAGGCGGCCGACGCCGCACAGGTGGCCGACGCCGCAACAGGCGGCCGACGCCGCACAGGTGGCTGACGCCGCACAGGTGGCCGACGCCGCACAGGTGGCCGACGCCGCACAGGTGGCCGACGCCGCACAGGTGGCCGACGCCGCACAGGTGGCCGACGCCGCACAGGCGGCCGACGCCGCACAGGTGGCCGACGCCGCACAGGCGGCCGACGCCGCACAGGTGGCTGACGCCGCACAGGTGGCCGACGCCGCACAGGTGGCCGACGCCGCACAGGTGGCCGACGCCGCACAGGTGGCCGACGCCGCACAGGCGCCGACGCCGCACAGGTGGCCGACGCCGCACAGCGCGCGACGCCGCACAGGTGGCTGACGCCGCACAGGTGGCCGACGCCGCACAGGTGCCGACGCCGCACAGGTGGCCGACGCCGCACAGGTGGCCGACGCCGCACAGGCGGCTGAGGCCGCAAATAGAGCCAATAAGAACATAAAAAGGCGGCCGCGGCAAGGGTCCGGGGAGGAGGCAAGATTGTTAAACACTGATATTTGTTGAGCAGTATATATACATATATTATTGTTTGTGTTACAGAAACAATAATCGCGACGTTTTTATAATAAAAGGAGGCACCGTCACTATATCTAGACGTTAAGGCGTCCAAAAATATCAGGCACAATGTAAGTGTACAACTTAAAAATATATCTTATACCTATGTAATAAATGTGATATTGTTTTTTTTATTTCAGAATATAAAAAAAAATAGCCGGGATTAGCGTTTGTAAGCATACACTGAATTTTTATATATAAACACCTAATAGCTGTTTTCTGGTAAAAGAACTAATTAATGTTATACTTACGTAATCTTCAAGTCCTTTTCAACTCGCGCTTTAATTATTTTTTTTCTTTTTAACCACTAGTTTTTGATCATTTTGTAATCATTCAACACGAAGGCATATTATTTGACTATTGTCATATACAATCATGTTTTTAGATTTTATGCCTGGTACCTTGTAGAATTTACTGCTTAACATTCGTTGTCGACTTTATCACATTTAAATCAATTAATAATTTTAATTAACGGAAATAAATGAACTAAACTCTAAACAGATTTGACGTCATTATACTGTAGACGGTCACTTTGTGAATTAAGGGTTTTGCATGATATTTTGCATGGAACTATTCATTGCCCTGATATTTTACATAGTCTAGATTTTTTGGTTCCGAGACAATCCGCAAGGGTTGTTCTACATTTCGAACGCCTTTTTGTAATACCAATTTAACGCTTAAATCGCCCATAAACTTTATGTGTAGCACTAACAATAATTATGCCAGTCAGTATGATATTTTTAATTGCCAGGTTAACGAGCTGCAACAGGCTTATATACATAATTTTAGATAGGTTTAGGGATTTGATATTGTCAATCACTTTTCCACGTTATGTTAGTTGTTATACGTTGTACCTTTGTAATTGCCCTTAATTTGGCTGAAGCTGTTGGACAATAAATCATTATTATTATAAATGCTTAGTTGTTGGATAATATTTTATGATAAACTGACATATCTCATATTGCAATTATTGTTTGTTTGTCAATATTGTTTGTATGTTGTTTAAACGTTATTTACACATTTATTATCACCATTATTACTATTATTATTATTATTATTAAATATTACGGTAGTTATCTGTTGTGTTTGACTGTTGTTGACATCCTGACCTTCCTACCGTCTGGTAATCGGTTGGCACCAATTTTTATTTTTATTAGGAACTCACACCCAGCCTCCGATTTAAGCAGCGCCAGGGTTTGAAGTAATTCCTTGTGAGATCGGTTTCCTCACAGGAAGAGGTAACTGTCAAAAGTGCGTCACAACCTTAACTTAAAATTAACTAACAAACTCATGGCAATGTAGCATTAATATTTTACGATGATCGTCATATTTAAAACTGAAGTAATATAATAAAAATATGTTAATGTTCTCTTTACATTTGTCTTCTCTCAGTGCATAATACATGACGTCCCATTGTCTAAATATTTTTAATTCCTGAAATAGGGATTGTGACGTTTATTGGGTTTCCTTTAGCTTTCACTCAATATTCATTATATATTAATTAGGCAACTTAACTCAACACATATGTGTACCTAGGTACGCTCTATCGTTATGCATTTGAGTAGTCATTACTTTTTATCTTTCTCTTTCAAAGAATTTGAATGATGTCTGTTGACAATTGCCTATCTCAAAAAATGTTAGTATAATTATTCTGACTGATTACCTATTAATTACAGCAGAAATTTTGCATAAAGGTACCGCTCTTATACCAGACATAATACATGACGTCCCATTGTCCAAATATGTTTAATTCCTGAAATAGGGATTGTGACGTTATTGGCTTTCCTTTAGCTTTCACTCAATATTCATTATATATTAATTAGGAACTCAACGCTTATGTGTACCTAGGTACCAGTGACGTAGTTAGCTTTAGCTTTCACATTGTTTGGAAATAAATGCTTTCGGCAGTAACTACCTAATAATTACAGAATTTAGAAAATCTACATAATGATACCACTCTTGAAGTTTTAAAAATTTACGAATCCTGACGTAGTTATATTTCTTGGAAGTAATTGATATATTTATTTTATATAATGACCGAAACCGTATATAAAATGTGCAACATCCTCAGATATTCACTCATTCTCTACTTACCGAGAAAGTATTTTCTACTCTAGTCTAGTAGTGTTTCTGCGAGTTAGTTTCGTTTGTTTTTTAACAATACATACAATGGCTAGTATACCGTGTCAAATAGTTATAGAGTCCGTTAATAAGTCCGATCTACCAGAGAACATGTTATTCGTTGTATGTAAGGCGATATTTAGGTAAGACGATATTCTGAGAAGAAGTCCCAGACCTTGTTACTGATAGCAGGCAAATTATTGTTACCCTTCTGCATTTTGAAGAGGCAGCCTCCACGTTCTTTAAATTCTGACAGCCGTGCCTTCTGCAGGTAGGGATGACACAATGACATCGATGTTCTTAGATATCGATGTTTTTACCTGAAACATCGACATATTGACATCGAAGTTTTCTTTACATCGAGGTTTTTCCTAAAAAAATCGCTATTTTTTCAGTGAATTTTTTTTTATTTTTTTTTATGTTTGACCGAGCTCCAAACTTTAGCATATTACGTGCCATTACAGTTGCTCATAGAACTTGTGTTATATAAATAAAGGCATTACTATAATATGACGAGGATCATTCCAATATATTATACTATAATAGTCTACATGTGGTGTTACGTGTTGAAAACACCTTTTCTTATTTCTCTCACTGTACACTATCTTTTCTGAATTTATCCAAGTTCCTTGACCTTTCCAGTTACCGTCGCTATTTACTTATTTTGTATAACGTCACGTTTAACCTTGAAATTGTTTTTTTGTAATGTACCACTTTATTTGTTACCTTTTTCTAAATTCTTAAATTGTCAAATTTTAACATATATTTAGAAGCATTGTGATCGTAAATTTCATTAAATTCCGTTCATAATTAGCTCCGAATTTATTCATTTTTGTTAATTGTTGCACCTTTTTTTGGTGCGTGCTGTACTTGAAACGTTAGAATTTCGCATAAACTCGAACACCTGCATTTTGTTTATCTTTAATACTCGAATCCTATTGGTCACTTAATGGCATAGCGCGGGAACTAGATACCTCTACCCTTCCGATCTTCACTTACACTCCAGCCCGCTAAGAGTGCCGACCTAGGAGTCTAATAGACGACGCCCTGCTGCAATCCTTTTCGACCTAATTTACCCGTTTGGTAACCCCTGTGGGGGGATCTCTGGTCGTAAAGAATCTACTCCTTGGAAGCCGTTTGAGTCCCTGTGTTTTGACTACGAAGCCTTCTTCTTGGAGCCCGCCGACGCGGATTTTGCAAGCCCCGCCGCTCTACGTCGTCCCTGGACCCGGACTTTCTTTCGACATCTTTCTACGCTTCTATTTCTTCTACTTCTACCCTCCCTTGGTGGTGACAATCAACCGCCCCTGCAGTGTTTTTGTTACATGTAAGTTAATTTTAAGAGTTATTTGCTTGTATATTTGTAGTAACGAACTACCATTGATATAGTAATCATTTAACGTAATTTTTTTTGTTATTTATATTTCGGTCTTTGCTATCTTAATTCAATTTAACCTAATTCTTTTTTTTTTTTTAATCTAGTCTTTGCGATCATTGTCAAAATTTAACTTAACTTGTGAAATCATTTTGTTTAATTGTTGCTTTCTTTATCTTTTCACCTTAAAACCAATGGTAGGTCGTAGTCATTTGCATGCTCGATCGAGTACGTAGATTTGATGTTATTGTTTCTTTATAATTTTACAATTTTTTGAATAATAACCCGGCACTCCCACCAGTTCATGTCATATATTTATACATTGTAACTTCGTAAGACGAGGCTTCACCGAATTAAGTGTCAATATATAACAGTTAATATAGTCTCTTTGCGTTTTATTTAATTTACTTTAATTTAGTCGACCTTGGCGCACTAGTTTGTTTTTCTTGTCATTTAAATAACATTTTCATTTACTTTAATTATTTAACAATACATCAAAAATTCCGCAAGTACCAATCCCTTGTTTCCCCGACTGGTAAATAGCCATTCTGGGCTGTGGTTAAATTACCGGGCGACAGCGTCGGGCTAGCGAAGGCAACAGCTGATAACCCAGTGGCGCTCACTCCGACATCTCTCCGGCGCCTCCCTGGCCGAAACGACTCCGATAGTCGCAGCGTGGGAAATAAATAATAAACGTTGTTTTATTTATCCTTCTTTCCCATCCTGTGGTACTTTGCGATCATTTATTTTATTTTATATCAATAATCTTTTATAAACAATATTTACTTTTCATTATTATTTAACCTAGTCTCATGCTCTGGAAAATTGCTACTATTTATTACGCCCTGAGAATTCACCGGTAGCAGTGGTCAAACAAATGTTCCATTGGCAAGATATAGATGGCACCACTAGTATTCTCTTATGTAAAAATATTATCACTACAAATGCAGAACTATTGAAAGTACTAGTGGCGCCATCTATATTGCGCCAATTGAACATTTCTTTAACCATATGTATACTAGCAAATATTATTATTATTATATATGTATTTGATAATAGTTAGTATAATATTTGGTCATTCCAAAGTGGGTCTTATCCACTTATTATAAATTTCTAGTTGAAGGCATAAACTGGTCTTTTTATGTCAATGCATAACTAATGCCTTCAAATCTAATTTTTATCAGTACCTATATGATTATTTCTAATGTTTAAAAGAAGTATTAATGCCAATAAAATCCCTTTTTCTACTCTAAATTCCTTCCAAGTGACTTAAACTCATTTTGGAATGACCCTGCTCATATATGAAAGCGATTTTTAATGATTGAGGGTTGTTTGAATTTCGCGCTGCGCAAAATTTTTGTGAAGTTGCATATTTTTATGTGTATGTTTCTTCTACATTTGTATACGTTCCAAATTTCCAAACACAACGAGTTGTGACAAATAATCTAATCAGTCTTTAATGTTACATTTGTTACCTGTTACTTATATTAGGTCACAAAAAAGAACTTTTACGATTGAAGTTTTTTGATTATCTGTAACGGTTCAAAATTAATTTCTTTTTACTAAACGGTATAGGGTAAGGTGAGGGAAATGGGCGTATGGGGTATTTGGGCGGTCAACTTAAAAAAAAAAATGTTTGTGAAAATATGTCTTATTTTGGAACGGTTTTCTGTAAATTTTATTGGTTTTGTATTTACTTTCGGTAATAGATGTCGCCACGTTTTTAATTTTGACATTTAAATTTACGGCAATTCTTAAGTGTCATATTGGGTTTATAACCTCCAATAAAGTGTGTTATTAGGTTTAAAGGGCGGCAGTTTTTTTTGTGAAAACGGTAAGTATATAAGGAAGTTAATTATTTTAAAACGCTCTAGTGATACATAAACCCTATATAAAGGGCCTGTCTATAAAGTTTTGTTGAATTTTTATTGTTTTAAGAAATAATACAGAGATAAAAAAGTACCTCCCAATTCCCCCGTCCGGGAAATTGGAAGGTACCGAATCGGGGAAATGGGCGGAATTTAACTTATGCTTTATATTTTATTTCAGATCGATATGCCACGAAAATATGTTAAGAAAACCAATCCGAAATATGCTAGAGACGTTTTAATTGCTGCTATGGAAGCAGTAAGCACCGGAACAAGTATTTATGCTGCTTCAAGACAATTTGGTGTACCAGAGTCCACTATTCGAAACAGAATAAAACGAAAGACTCCTGTAACTCGTGTTGGAGCTGGTAGAAGTCGTTTTCTTCCCAGTGATATAGAAAAAGATTTGGCAGATAACGTAATATTGCTGTCTTCCGTTCATAATCCACTTACACGTGGAGAAATTTTAAATACTGTCCATGAGTACTGCAAGCTAAAGAAAATCACAAATCCATTTTCAAAAAAGGCTGACGCCTTACCCGGTGAAGAATTCCTAAGAGGATTTTTTAAGAGACATCCCAATCTTGTCAGTCGAAAAGCAGAAGCGTTACAAGCAGCTCGAGTCAATTGCTCTACGAAAGAGAACTATTCCATATTCTTTGAACTACTAGAAAGAAAGATTAAAGAGCTTAACATTAGTTCTCCAGAACAAATAATTAACTTAGATGAAACTGGCTATGATACATCACTTGCTACAACAGTAATAGCCAGAAAGGGAACGAAATGTGTATCTCAAAAGCAGCCAGGCAGTGGAAAAGACACATTTACAGTTGTCGAAACAGTAACAGCAAATGGTCACATTTTTCCACCAGTAATAATTTACAACAAGAAAAATTTGTACAATTCGTGGTGCCTGGGAGGCCCTGAAGGCACTGGGTATTTGGTGTCCAAAAATGGATGGCAAGATAAATCAACGTTTTTAAAATATTTTGAAGAATTTATTAAATGGACAACCGATTGGAAGAAACCTATTTTGCTTTGTTGATGGTCATGGAAGCCATATACAATATGCTGTAAGCAGTTTGGCTTTGCAGAACGACATTCATATATTAACTTTACCAGCGCATTCATCCCAAACCCTTTCAACCTCTTGATGTTGCCGTTTTTGACCAGCAAAAAAAGTGTGGATGAAGATCAAAAGGAATTATTTTAAGAAATCTAACACTAATATCACAAAGAGTATTTCCATCCTTAATGAAAGAATTAAGAGATGAAGGTGGCTTTCCTAAGGAAAATATCATTGCTGGTTTCAGGCCGCTGGGATATGGCCAATAAATCCAAGAAAAGTTTAGACTCTATGCAAGAGCAAGATGTACTAATAGATTTACACGTAACAGCAGACGAGCCCAGTAATCAACCAATTAATAACAATATGATAGACAATGAGCCCGAAATAAGCCGACTACTGATCAAACAGACACAACACTCCAAAATAAGCCAACTACTTCTCGAATAGACACTGAACTCCAAATTAGGCCGACTACCTCTACAACATTAAACGTAGAACATAACGAAAATAGCTCTTTAGACACATCAACGCTAACGACTGCAACAACACAAGGTAAGCTCGGTGAACACTGCATTTCGACATTTAGAGATGTTCTATTAAAAACTGTTACGCCAAAATCTCGTTCTAATGAATAACAAAAAAGTTAGAATGACTTTAATAATAAAGTTTTAACAGAAGCTGATGTGTTAGATCAGATGAAAGAAAAAGAAAATGAAATTTGGCAAAAAAATAAAAGAATAAAGAAACCTCAGAATAGTACTAATGATTTAAGTGTAACCAATAAACGAGCCAAAAAAACAATGAAAAAGGTTGAATCCTCAAGTGAAAGTGAAGAAATTTCGTTACACGATTCCTCTGATGACATAAGTCTCTTCTCTGACGAAGATCAAGAAGAAACTCGAGAAGAAAATACAAACTTGGGTGATTTGGAGCTGGGAGGGTATGTTGTGGCAGAGTATGAAAATCGGTGGTACGTTGCAAAATAAGAACAAGATTTTAATTAAAATACATGGAGCCCAAGGGTCCCAATAATTTTGTGTGGCCCAGTAAAAATGACATATTTGACACCCCAATATCAGATATTTTAACGACGGTCAGAACCCCTGTCTCTGTTAGTAAAAGGTTCCTGGGTTTAACCACTGAGGACTACCAGAAAGTGCAAAAACTATGGGCTTTACGGCGTAAATAGTGTTAATAACATGAAAGTTTTAAAAAACTGAAAAAAAGGTTTAGGTTGGTCCAAATAGCTTTTTATTTTATTCTTACGTTCCCCGTTGTGTAACGAATAAGACTGATTAGTCAGGGTTATTTTATTTTGTAAAGAGAATTTTAAACTTCTACATTTTCAAAATGGCGAAAGTTACCTATTTTTAAGAATAAATATTTATTTTCGGCTGTTTTTTAATACTACCAAATAAAAATTTCGTTTACGTGAAACTTTATTTTTGGTTTTATTCTATACCTGCCAATTGTCCTCATAAAAATAAATTGCCTGAACAGTGGTTTACAACGATACCTCTAAATTACCCCATGTGGGGGAATTGGGTGTTAAATATTATTTTTTTTTAAATGTGTTCCAAGCAACTATTTTACGCTTAAACTTTGTATTAACTTTGAAAGTTATGTTACCTACCAACACCCTAGGCTAATTTTTATATTTACAAAAATTTGTAAAAAATATAACAAAATTTTAATTTTACCCTTCCAATTACCCCATCTTACCCTACAACTTTTACCTGGCTGTATTTTTCAATGTGATTTTTATTTCATTTTTAATACATCTTGTGAGTCGACTGAGAACTATCGATGCATATTTAACAGATGCCTGTAACTTTTGCTATTATAGTTTTATTAATTTAAAATTAAATTTTCTCAATCTCAATCAACGTAATCGGTAATATTTCTTTATTTGATTTGGTAGTATCTTTTTAATTCGCGTTTATTTATGAATTTATTCTGTTGTTAACTTTAATATTTATTGCCGCGCGTGCGGTTTTAGTAATTCGTTGACTTGCTAAGAGATTACTCACGTGCAAGGTCCTTGTTACCCTAGGTGTTGAGAAATAGTTTGGCAATTTCGGATTAAATTGGGAATAGTTTCTTTGGGAAAATGTAATCTGCCCTATTAAGTTAGGATCTCAATCTCACACCGAAGAAGATAACATAGTTATTACGGAACTGAAATCCGGATTTGAGGCGTTAACATGGCTGCACCGCGTGGTATGCCTTATACTAGCTAAAGGTATTGTAACTTTTAAATTTCACTAAATGTTATTTAAGCTTTTGTAAAAATACTTATTTCAACGAATTATTCTCAGGCAACTAAGTACGGGATTCATGTTTTCCGCTAAGCATAGAGCGTGGTGGCCCGTATGAACTAGAAGTAAATAACGAAAATTGTGAACCTCAACCACCGTTGTTTTTAATTTGCGAACACCCCACGTCAGATAGTCGACGGATCCCACCTACAGATAAGTTGGACCAATTATTAGATCTCACCATGTTATGGTTATTAGTATTAATTTAGTCAAGCTCTCAATGAACATTACCTTTTTTTAACCTTCAAATATTACATATTTCACTCGTCTGCGCTTTAAAAGTTAAGTTACTTAATTCAATTTAAATTTGTAAACGCAACTGGGAAAAGTTGTATTATGAGCCACGGGGAATCGTGAGCCAGCGCCATCTCTTTTTTCCTAGTGAATCATTACAGCAGTAACAACTGTCATCGACTTGCCTCATTATAACCTAACATTTCCACAGTCAGTGAACGTGTGCACCCGCATTGCTACTTTAAAGTGTTAATAGATTAAAATCTGTTGATCTCGATGTATCATTTTTACTCCGTGTGACGTCCATTATTGCGACATTATTCTACGAATTCAAGCAGGTAACTATGTTTATAATATTCGCCTGACTTCAGGCTTTCGAAATGAAAAAGAAATTTTGCATGCAGTTAGTATTTTTTAATTTATTTTTGGCCATTTTGTAAAAACAAGGGTTCGGGGAATTGGAGCCACTTTTCTTCGGGAATTGTGAGCCACCCGGTTCTTGACACTTACCGAGATAACTTTACGTGTTTGATGTTCTTTTTGATTGTTAATGTAAAATTGAGTTATTTTGTAATGTAAATTTCTTTATTTTTTTGGTTACGAAAAACGATAAGCGAAGAATTATTTTCATTTATTTGTAATGAAAAGTTTTATATGAAAAATTCAGAATCGATCATTTCGAGCAGTTTTTTAGAAAATTGGCGACTTCACATAGATACCGATTTTTGATCTAATCAAATTTTTCCAGTCACGATGCCGCGTTATTATGCCAAAAATGACGAATCGGTCGATTTTGACAATATTTTGGAGGCAATCAAGCAGGTGAAAATTCAGAAAGCATCGATCCGGCAAGCATCCACCGCCCATAAAATGTCGAGGGCAACTTTGGGTCGGTACGTCGCGAAATTTGCTAACATCGACGTTGCTAGGGCAAAAGAGGATTTTATGAGAAATTTGCTCATTGAATCTTCAAAACCTGGCGCAAAAACAGTGAGTTTTTTATTTGCAGAAAACCAGAGATACTTTTAAATAGTCGTTTCGCATATTCCATTTTATTCCCAAATAATCTACCTAAGAAAGAGCGGGATTTCTTGATGTTCAAAGAATCCTGCTCTTCTCATTTTTATCTTCTAAGTTTATTATCCCTGTTGCAAAAAAATGTGCGTATTGACCATTCATCAGTATCTCTGGTTTCCTCTTTACTTTGATATTTTCTATCAATCACAAAAAAAAATCACTCATTTTCAGATCTTCAAACCAGAGCAAGAATATGCGCTGATGAAATACATCCTCCAAGCCAGCGATATCTACTACGGATTGAGTGTAAAGGAGCTGCGAAAACTTGCATACGAATATGCCAAAACGATTGGTATTTCATTTCCGGATACGTGGGACGCTAATCGTGAGGCGAGTAGCGACTGGCAAAATGGGATTTATGAAGCGCCACCCGAGTTTGTCTTTGCGCACACCGGAGAAAGTAAGCCTGCAACGTGCCAAGGCTTTCAACAAAGAGAACGTCGATGCTTTCTTCAAAAATTTGTCGTCGGTGCTCAATGAGAATCACTTTGAACCGCAGCGCATCTTCAATATGGATGAAACTGGATTGCCAATCGTACCGACAAAAGCTACCAAGATCATTTCCTACAACGGCAAAAAACGAGTCGGAACACCAACATCGCAAGAGCGAAGCACAAATGTCACTATGGCATTATCCGTCAGCGCTACCGGTCAATCGATTCCTCCATTTTACCTGTTTCCAAGACAAAAAATGAAGGAAGTGTTCATGACCCATGTTTCACACGGTGCAGTCGGCATTGCCAACGGTTCGGGGTGGATGACATCGGAAGAGTTTTCCAAATACATGCAACATTTCATCAAACACACTGGCGCCAATGCAGAATCACCTAGCCTTTTGCTGCTTGACAACCACACATCGCATTTGTCGATAGAAGCTCTTCATTTAGCCATTAAACATGGGATAACAATGTTGTCATTTCCTCCACATTGTACGCACCGAATGCAGCCACTTGATATCACTGTGTTCGGCCCATTTAAAACCGCACACGCTATCGAACATGACGCTTGGAAGAAAAACAACGTCGGTGTGACTTTTGACTTGCATCACGTTCCACTTATTGCTGCTAAGTGCCTCGATGTTGCCGTTACTCCAAAAAATATCAAAGCTGGATTTAAGGCAGCTGGAATTTATCCGTTCGATCCACATGCATTTACTGAGGTGGATTTTGTTGCTTCGCAACTAAGTGGAGAGAAAGATGGGTGAAGACGATGACGATGCCGACAATCAGCGCCGCATTGTTCTTGCTGACGAAGATATTGGCGCACATGAGGAAGGGGCCACACCTGTGCCTTCAACAAGCACTGGACCTTCAACAAGTGGTGCATCTTCAAAAGTCTCTGTTACTTCGAAGGAAGATCTTCTCGCCGCATTGCAGGCTGTCCTACCATTAAAAGCTGGCACGCCAGCTAAGAAATGGAATCGTAGCCGTAAATCAATGCAATCAGCTGTTTTGACATCGCCAGAAATTGTATGTGAGCTTCGTGATAAGGCCGAGAAAAAGCGGGAGAGAGAAGCAAAAAAAGGCGATACACCATCAGCGAAGAAGCAGAAAGTTCGTGGCAAATCCAAGACACCGCAGAAAAAACAACCGCCTCCAACCGATACTGACGTGGAAGAGGATGTTGATTTCTGCATAATTTGCATGAAAAGTATGCCGAAAAAGATGATCCGCCAAAACACCATCCATTCCAACGTCTGCGATCGCGCAGTTCACTTGAAATGCGCCAAAATGACCGCAAGTTATTGGACTTGCAAGCATTGCATTTCAGATTAATTTTTAACACTTGCAACATTTTTTTCTTATTGTTTGAAAATATATTGCGATTCAAACACATTAATAAACATTTTCTAAGAAACATCATTCATTTCATTCGCCTAATTTGTTCATTTACCTAATTTAAAAGGTGGCTCACGATTCCCCCGAGATTTTTCAAACTGAAGCAAATTCAAGTTTTCTTCAATTATCTGGAGATCTGCTAGTTTGAGGATATTCGATAGAAATAGTGTGACTGAAAGAAAGGTTATTCTTTACACTACAACATCCGGCGTTGAAATTTGATAGAAAAATTGATTTTATAGCAACTTTTTAGCAATAAAAAAAGTGGCTCACGATACCCCGGTCTCCCTTATATAAATATAACTATAAACTTTTGAGTCATTAAGAATTAATTTTATACTTGTGGATAATTTATTTTGTAACGAGGGTTTGGCCAAACAATTCGATCTCATCTCTCCTTTGGAGCGATGTCCATTATTTGTTACTTTATATTTTAATCGAACATTTACGAAATATTTCAAGAATTAATTTATCAACTTTTTTTTTAATATATATACATTTATTGTTTAACTTAAGTACTTTTTTTTTCTTTCTTTTTCTTGTTTCGGAACTTACGCCACTAAACTTAACTTTCACCGTTTTGGGTCGGGGCATAAGAGGTGGAGCAAACGGTTGTGGCGCCCTTTTCATTATTTTTAAAATTTGGAAGACCTTAAACCCACCCCACTCTTCCTAGCTGCGGGGCCCTCTTATGAAAATTTTGGATTACTAGTGCGAGTAGTAGTGCTATGAGCGAACGATATCAGTTCAAGGTCACTCATCCACCAGGTCTTCCCTCCAACTACACATCCGCGACTTCCAATCCGCGAATTATTTTAATTCGCGGTTTTGTTCGCGACCTCCAGGTCGTTTGCGTGAATTATCATCTAGTAACCCGCGGATCATTTTGATTCGCTGTTTAATTCGCGAATTTTAATATAATTTACACTTTTTGATTGCAATAAAGCTTCACCTACGGTGATGACGTCCGCTGTAGCGGTATACATGTGGAGAGCTTTTCTTTGAGAGGTGAGGGGGTATCATAATATGTAACCCGCGCATCATTTTGATTCGCTGTTTAATTCGCGAACTTTAATATAATTTACAGTTTTTGCTTGCGATGATGTCACTGTGGTGGAATATGTGGAGAGCTTTTCTTTGAGGGGCGAGGGGATATCCTAATATGTAGCCCGCGAATTATTTTAATTCGCGATTTCACGCTTTTGATCACAATAAAGCTTCACCCACGGTGCTGACGTTCACTACATGTGGAGAGCTTTCATTTGGGAGGTAAAGGGGGCATTACGATATTAATTAGCGGTTCAACATATACCTACAACATATTTTGCATACCTGTGACGTTACTGCTCTCTCTGTAGGTTTCACATTTTTCAAATAATTTTGCCATAATGATTGTACCTCTTAATTACCTCAGTACTTTTACTAATGATAGAAAACATATTCGCTGTTACTGATTACTAGAAATTTTTTAAATTTACTATATGTGACGTAGTCTTTACTAATAATACCACTGTTATGTAGAACATATTATTTAAAATAGTTGTAAATTAGGATATGTGACCTAGTCTTTGCTAATAATACAACTCTTATGCTGAACATATTGTGACTTTCACATTTTTCATGATTTCTGATGATGTAACTTCGTTCATCAACAGCTGTTCGAAAAGCATTAGAACCTTAAATTTAGCATTAAAAAAGACTGATAGTATTGGGAAAAAAGTAAATATACAATTTTTATTACTTTGTTATTTCAATTTACTCTTATTTCATTATTATATAGGCAAGTTTAACTTCTGTATCGGGAAACTGATGGGGTACCGTACTTACCTCAAAATATTGATGGTACAAGGAGGCGGAAAGGTGAAGAAAAGTGACCGTATTCGATGGCATGATGTAAAGTCTGCATTCCAAAGTCGTATCCGAACGGGCTGCATTACTAATTTACGTCATATCGATCCAATAACGTTTTTAGACGATTCAAAAGGAATGTTCGTGAGACGTATTAAGAATGAGCTCAAGAAAGAGCCGTTTTTAAAAGTTAATACGACATTTAGCGGGAAATTTAAACTCGGGGACGTGGAAGAATTTAAGTATTTTAACACGAAAAATAAAATTATTAATGCAGATACCGATTTGGATACGTGGTATGTTGAATACATCGAAGACGTAATTTTACGTGACCTCGAAGAATTTCAAGTAAGTTACACACAATATATCATAGTAGTAAATACTAAGTAAAATCTCTTTATCTTAGGAAAGGGGATAGCGGGTGGGCATTGTTAGCAGTAGTGGATCTGGCGGTGAATATTAATAAATATACACCACAGCGAGTTGGGTCCTATTTACCTTTACCACCAACAATTCAACGTAAGCAAGCCTGCATTAACGTCAGGAACATGTATGACGATGCATGTTTTGCGTGGGCCATTGTGTCAGCCCTATACCCCGCCCAAACCAATGCCGATCGAACCAGCAGCTACCCCTATTACGAAGATGTGTTGAATCTTGAAAACATCACGTTCCCCATCCAACGGTCAGATATTAAGAAATTCGAGAAGCTGAACAACATAAGTATTAATGTGTATGTGCTAGATGAGAAATTGAAATGTTCACCGAACCGCCTTACCAAAAATGTCGTTGAGCGGCATGTGAATCTGCTTTTAGTACAAGACCCAAACGATCACACTAAGTGCCACTACGTGTGGATAAAAAATTTAAGCAGATTGGTGGCAAAGCAGTTAAGTGCTCACAACGGTAAGAAGTTTTTCTGTGATCGGTGTTGCATTATTTTTATTCTGAAGCGAAATTGCATAAACATAGTGTAGATTGCGTAAAGTGAATGACTACAAGGTTTCGTTTCCGATGAAAAAATTATTAAATTCAAAAACTTTAAAAACAAACTGACCGCCCCTTCACAATATATGCGGACTTTGAGTGTCTATTGTGTCCAATAATGACCACAGACGTACCCACAAGCATGTGCCATATCGTGTAGAATATTATTTTAAGTGTTCTTATGACAATGAACTTTCTTATTATCGTAGTTTTAGAGACGTTAATTGTGTGCGGTGGTTTGTGCAAGAACTACAGCAACTTGCAGAAGACGTTGAAACTGTACATTGGTGCCCTGTTCCTATGGACAAATTAAGTGGTGAACAATATTCCTGTATTATAGAGCTACAAAGTGCCATATCTGTTGATCGTCCTCTCGGACAAGACAGAGTGCGCGATCACTGCCATTTAACGGGGCAGTTTCGTGGACCCGCACACGTCCAGTGTAATTTAGACTTCCAAATAACGAAACATATTCCCATTATTTTTCACCAATCTCTCCGGCTATGACGGGCATTTTGTTAGTGAGGAATTGGCGGAACAGGTAATCTGCAAGTACTTCCCAACACCACGGAGCAATATATTTCCATGACGTATTCTTTCGAAAATAGTGAGGTAAAATTTAAATTCATAGACTCTTTTCGATTCATGGCTTCCTCGTTAGATAAATTAGCGTCTTATTTGGAGAATATCCTATACTAGAGAGTCAATTTAATAGAAACGTTAATTTATTGAAACGAAAAGGTGTGTTTCCATATTGTTATGTAAGTTGTTGGAAAAATTGCAAGATGCCCATCTACCACCGATTGAGCTTTTTATAGCGATCTAACAAATACTTCTATTTACCGAAAGAGATTACGTGCACGCACAAAGCGTTTGGCAAGAATTCCAGTGCCGGAATTTAGGGAATATTCCGACCTGTATCTGGAAACTGACGTCCTATTGCTAGCCGATGTTTCGAAAATTTCAGGAAAAATTGCATACATAATTACGGTTTGGACGCCGCACATTATTATACGGCCCCCGGATTAGCATGGGACGTTATGTTTGAAGACAACAGGTGTGGAATTAGATACACTTCAGGATGTAGACATGTTGTTGTTTATTGAAAAGGGCGGTACGAGGCGGCATGACACAATGTTCAGGCTAGGTATGCTAAAGCCAATAATCAATACATATCTGGCCATGATCCGACAGCTCAGAACATATTTTTATGTATTATGACATTAATGCAATGTATTCCTGGGCAATGTCACCAATACCTCCCGTATGAGGATTGAAATGGGTTGATGATTGTGAAAACGTCAATTTTAATATACCTGACGATAACGCAATCGGATACATCTGGAAGTGGATTTGGAATACCCGAAAATATCCATGACCGTCAGAGCGATTTGCCCATGGCTCCTGAGAAAGGAAATAGGCAAGAAAAGATGTTTAGCGACGTTGCGAAAGAAAGAAACTATTTCTTCATTATCGCAACTGAAACAATATCTGTCTGAAGGCATTGTCTTTTCAAAAATTCATAGGAGTCTTGAAGTTTAACCAATCAAATTGGTTAAACTCATACATTGTATTAAATACAATTCTGAGACAAAACGCTAAAAACGAATTTGAAAAGAATTTATTTAAAGTTGATGAATAATGCAGTTTTTGAAAGACAATGGAGAATGTGCGATTTGCGACGTGATATAAAAGTAGTGGGAAAATGGGAGGGTAGAATGGGGCGGAAGCACTAATTAGTAAACCTAATTTTAAGACTAGAACTATATTTAATGAAATTTAGCGGCTATTGAATTGAATAGGACGGAAGTGGTGTTCGATAAACGATTATGTGTGGGATGTGCGTGCTGGACATTTCAAAACAATATTGTACGAATTCATTACAGCAACATGAAAACGTTTATGGTGATAAGTGTAAGTTGTGCTACACGGACACCAGACTCTCTCATATACGCGATAGAGACGCAGATTTTACGAAGGACATGAAACGGAACATTAATCGTTTGACACCAGTGATTACACCTCAGACAATTTATATATTCGGTGGTAAATAAAAAAGTGGCTGGATTAATGAAGGATGAAGGTGCCGGTAAATTACTGTTGGAGTTTGTGCGGTCTACGGTGCAAAAATGTGATGCTTGTAAATACCAGGACTCCAACATTATAAAGAAGGCCAAGGGAGTGCAGGGAGTGTTCTCCAAACAACAAATATTGTTTGAGATTATGTCAAGTGTTTATATGCAGATAATGAAATGCAACATAATCAGCGTAGTATACGATCATTCAACCATATTTTTGTATACGACGATTCAAACAAAGATCACTCAGCCCCAACGACGACAAGAGTTTTCGAGTGCCTGGATTTACCGACCCTACTTGGGGACATTATTCCGTACCCGCAATAGAAAGTACCGCCCCACTACCATGACTACTGCTTTTCAAAGCATGATTGGCAACAAAAATTAGTTTAAGACAAGTAAAGTGTTTAGTGCAGACGTGCAACATAAATGGAATTAAGTAATATATGAAGATTTTGAACTAAGAATAATATATTAATATTTTTTTCCTTCTAGATACATTCAACGAATTATGATAAAGGCATTAAAACATGCAAGAAAAATCAATCGTGCAGAGAAAACAGCTAGTCGGACAGTCAACCTATCTGCTCAACAGAAGCGGTTCCAAGTGGATTTTTGTGGGTCTTAGTTGCAGCTGCGGGGTTCGTGCCAATCATCCAGATAAGATCGTGCACATCCTGCATATTCTTCACAATCGAAGAATGGAGTGAATTTTGCCAGAAAGAAGGATATACCCCTAATCATAAATTAGCTAGCATGTATAGGGACTTTAGTGTTATAAGACTAAAGAGCCGACATCATGATATTGTTTTGATCAGCCGAAACATATATAATCTTTTAATTTACAACAATTTAATTAATAAAAAATTAATTGTGGTATGTTTGATTTTGTAACATTTTATAAATCAGTATTAAATTCATGTATAAAATTAAAAGGTGATTTGTACACTAATATCTTAGCTTTATTATCGCATCTACACTAATTTTTATAATGCGTGTGTACTTGTTGAAGCATTGCACATATTTTTCAACACTATCTCTTATTATTTTGAAGTGATGAAGATCGGTGAAAATTAAAAAATTATTATGCTCAAATATATTGTGTTTTATTTTCAAAAAGAATATAATAAATTTGTCAACATGATTACAATATATTATTTTTATCAATCCACTGTTGTTGTGAATTGTCAAATCCAAGCACTTAACATAACATTTGTTTTCTTTTGTTCGCAACACCTTTTCTACGAGATAAACGTCTTCATTTTTGTCTTCTGCAATTCTGGTTCGTAAAACATCCTAGAATTGCTCTTCGTTTCATATCCTCAATAGATATGTAGGCTGGGTTAGTTACTTGCACTTTGGCTATTTTAAAAGTTCACTACTCCAATTAGCCTATTACCCCTTCTGAAAACTCCCTATACTTGCTTGATTCGAACAGTATCACCAAGTTTAAATTTATTTCTCCCTTTGACTTTAATATTGCTGTAAACGGTAGATAGAAGATATTGTTCATTTTTCTTGTGACATCACACGGGTTCATTTTAATCGTTCTATGTTTTGTTTCGTTATTATTTGCTAGCTACTTCTGTAAATATCAATCCATTTGTAGGACCCTTCCAACTGAATGCCTTGTTTAGTTTTTGTTTTTGATTGTGCGAATCACCCTTTCAGCTATTGACGCTTTCTTAGTACTATACGAAGAATAGTGGCTTTTCCCATATCTTTTCATTAATTTCTCAACTCCCATTGTAGAATTTCTTGCTGCTCTGTTTGCAAATTTTGGGGAACGCCATACTGCAAAATATTAGACATTGCCATTGACTTATTAGCGCTTTTGTTTTTCAATCCATATAACCATAAAACTTTGAAAACAGTCAGTTACGCCTAAAACGTATTTGTAGCCTATTCTCCTGTTTATAAGGTAGAACTCCATTAAATCCGCCTGCCATAAATCGTCTAAACCTTTAATTATTACACGTCGCCTTAGAAAGTTTCGTCTAGATGGTCGGGTGTAGTTCATTCACAGCGTCGCTCTTTACTCATATTATACGACTACTCGTGTGTTTTTGAATAGTCTAGCACCTTTTTAGGTTAATAGTTTTTGTGTGTCCAGCTCCACTGTTATCTAATTTATGCGAGATTCCAAGTCACATATTTAGACTCTATTCTTTTACTACGTCTTCCATTTAGAACCTATTTGTTTTCGAGCGTCAGTTAATCTTTTATTGTGTTGCATTTTTTGGATATATAACGTACATTTACACAATCCTCACCATCGAGCGGATCAGCACTTATTGATACGTTTCCCGTTTGCATTAACGTCTCCTTCAGAGTCAGGAAGAATTCCGGACGGTAACTGTTGAAGCTCGAATTTGTTTTTTAGAGTTAGAAACGTCCAACTTATTCGATACCATTCTGAAAATGATTTGTGTTTGTTGTCAACATTGTTTTTATTGTCACAAACACCTGCCTCTCTAATTCTTCTATTATAGACATGATTTCGTTATTGTGGCTAGTATTTTCCTGCTTGCTGGGATGCTTTAGAAGTCGGAAGACGATCAACTATTCGTTGATATTCCAATATACATATTGATATGGCGGCCTCCGATACGATCATATTGACCTTTACCAGAAGCTGTTCTAGCAGCGTGTTTGATTATATTATTATATTTGTAGCTTTTGTTTCCCTTCAGCTGATGTTCGGGATTGAAGTCGCGATATAACACATAGTCTGTTGTAAGATATTGCGATATGATTTTCATCCTCGGAGTGTAAGTAGCGGGCTTTCTCTTGAACAGCAATTCATACAAATCTGTACCTTTATACACTTTATCGCTGATTATCATCTCATCCCAGAAAAAGATAATAACACTGTTACAATTTTAAACGAGTAGTGTGAGGAGTCTATTATTGGTCCAAAGTGGTGTTCTAAGCTTTGGTGCTCGTATCGCTGAGGATCTTAGTATATTACTTTTAGGTGGATTGTTCTAATATTTGGCGATGTGGGTGTTAGCATTGTTTGTGGGGAAGGAGATGATTGAGTTTGTTGTTGGTATTTCCAGTAAGGTTCCTCTTATTATTAATTAGGGGCCCTTGCGAGATCGAACTTCTTCTTTAAGCGTTTGAAGCCAATTTTTCAACGGTCAGAAATTGGTTTGAACGTTTTCTGTTTACAATTCATCAGGTGTCCGTCGACCTTGTTTTAGTTGCTATTTTTTTTTTTCGTATTTGCTCTACTAGCTTTTTAGATTTTCAATTTCAGCTCCCGTGTTTCCGGACTTGCTTCCATGTTTATTCGCTCAATTGTGCATGAACGGTTACCTGTTGTACTAGAAGCGTTACCCCGTTGTAATGCAAACGGTTACCCCGTTGTAATGCAACAGCTACCCGTTGTAAATGCAGCAAGCCACCTGTTGAATGTGACAGCTACTATTGTAATAAACAGCTATACCCCGTCGTAAATGCAACGGTCCACCTGTTGAAATGGAACAGATAGCTGTTGTAATAGAACAGGTACTCCGTTGTATTGGAAAATCAGTCTGTTACTCAAACGGTTTCACGGATATTAAATCTTTTATTAATAACAGGAACTTTATTCTTACATGAAAATAACAATATCGAATATTGTTTGATTTTCTTTTTAACCTTACTCGTACATAGTTAAGAATGTGAATGAGCTGTGTTGCTTTGTTTAGAGTATAATATGCCAATCAAAGGTCTTTTTATAACGACCTTTATCAATATTCTATCCTTATCAATCACGAGAAATCCATACTTATCCTCCGAACATTCAGCACACCATAGTTTTGATTGATGAAAGTCATGTAGCACCGACATGGTCATATATACATGTTTCAAATTCAGATCATCTTGTTTAAAAACAATTAAAAATTTGCTGTTATCGGGACTAGTTGTTTTGGGATCTAGGAATATGTTTGACACAAATAAAAGCTGTCTACAGCTTTATGTCTCCCGATCAAAAGTAAGTCTAATCTTATCTTGCTTATGACACACACTACATCGTCGAACACAAAAACTGCATTCTCTCCTGCGTCATGGATCTACAACTTCTTCATTCTCATTATGTGCGTAATATTTGTATCAACTGATGACTTCATAACCTTCTCAAGGAATTGATACTTCGGCTGATATAAAGATTTGGAGTACACATACAAATTATCAACGCTGAGCCGTTCTCATCAATTAATAACGTAAGCATAATATTGTCTTCCCAGTTTGAAGGACCACAAATTATGCAACGTAGCGTATTAAGTACAAACCTCCATGTCTCGCGGACATTCATGCTTATATCCAGTTTAACACTTTTAGACGTTCTTTTGTTGAACTAGTGGCATTGTAAATGAGATTTCACCAAAAGATCATCTGTATAAATTAAATCAGTTTATGGCGACAAGTTCATATTAAATGTCGCACCTTAAAGAGGGAGGAGGGTTTTGTCAATAACTTATAAATATAGCTACCTATAAGTTGCACCTACAGGATATCAATATTTGCGGCTGTGCACAAATTTGCAAAAAAGGTTGACCGTGGAGATTCTTGGCATTAATCAATTGGACGTGGCGTGTAAAGATCACGACATTGCATACTCACAAAGCAAAGATTGAACAGTAGGCCGACGGCTGATAAAATTCTTCAAGAGAAAGCCTGGTCAAGAGTTAAAGCGAGTGACGCTAGTGTGGGTGAAAAAGCAGCTGCGTGACTGTTACCAATATTATGAAGGTTAAACGAATTGGGGATGGGGTTAGACAGAAACGTTTAGGAAACTGTGTTTAAAAAGGTTAAAAATGAAATGAAGCGGCATAAAGTATTGATTTGAAAGAAGGAGCAAAAGTATCTCTCAAAGCTGTAGAGCAGCTATTAAAGAAGCAGGGGGTCGTAAACGTATACGCCTCCGCGAATCATACAATTCCAAGAGTGGTGGATTTTACCGATTAATACCGGTTGTTTGCGGGTCTCAGACGCGCTCGGTAGTCTAGCAGCGGTGCTGCTGGAATTGCAACGCGCTAACAAGGCTAGAATGCACAACAGCAGCTAGTAGAGGCGCGAAAACATAAAACAATGGAAGCCATCGCATAGGGAAAAAGGAGATGGATTGTACATGCAACCGTATAAAAGGGGATGGGTTTATTTATAAAACCACCAAAAACTATTAAGAACGACTACCGCAAGAGCTTTACTAACGTGGACCATTCTAAAATTTGCAAGAAATATACCTCATTTCGAGGAGTGTTCATGAGCAGATCGCTTACCAAATTTTCTCTTAAAGTTGAATGTGCGGTTAGTCAATTTATTCTTCAGAGGTCCCGGAACACATTTGGTTGCTTATTATAAGAAAGAAAATTTAGTATGCTATTTTGATTCGTTTGGTAATCTGAAACCGCCTTCGGATTATTAGCTATTTCGATATAAGGGAGAAAACAATAATTAAAATAATATGAAGATTTCAAGATTTTTAATCAAGTTATTGTGGTCTTTATGTCGTAGAATTTTAATAATAACTCGTAAGCCAACATTGTAGTTTAGTCATGTCATATACATTCACATTAAAAGGAACGAGCCATGTGCTCTCTGCTAACTACTATCCACCAATTTGAATGAACTCTAAAACACGACTATGCTATCGACTCATAATCTTACATCATACAATACGATTCGAATATAACGAAAGAACACACACATTTTATTATATATAGGGTGTTAAAAATCCGTTAGGATCATATGCAATCAAGTGTATTTGAGGAATATTTACAACGTTTATGTCAAAGATTCGATATCGCTCAAACCGAATAATAATACGTTGAAAGTAGAATCGACTGTCAAACACGATAAACTTTGAGCGAGAAGGTTCGCTGGGTAGACTTCTAGTTTGGGTAAATAATTTCTTGAGCCAATATAAGCACGAGTCCGACTTACCCGGTGCAGATTTTAAAAGTTGTGACAATACGCATAGAATGCAATATAATATCGTCCACCTACCGGTACACCTTCACATACTTGTATGATTTTCGCCACAGGTGGAGCCTGGTTTAGTATTTATATTGAGCCGCACACGTGCTCTATTTATCGTAAACAGAATAGTATAGAAACATAACTTAACTTTGGTGGATGAAGAGGTGATCCGTAACTTCCGAGGTGAACAGATGTTATTAGATTAGAATTGAAAAGTTTTAATGGGTTTATCGTGCCACCAAAATATAAAGTAGAGGAAACACTCATCCTCACCATTCGCGATTTAACATTCAAATTAACACTGCACTTTTCATATCTGCAGTCAATTGGCTGAAGTGATAAACATGGAAAATTAGAAATATTCGAGGTCGAATTTCGAGAAACAAAACCAAAAGATACACACTTATTACCGAGAAATAATTTTAACCTAAAGATGAAGTACGCATTGTATCAAATCAAGATATCTATACTTTCCGCATGAATTACATAATTTGAAGGAAATTTAAAGTTGGCGATAAGGAAGGGCACTTGTACTTTAACAAATAATGCATATCTTTATGTTTGAACAAATACGCTATGAGATAATGGAGTAAAATTATCGCTGTACTAAACCTGTATTACTACAACATAAATCATAGTCTCCTATAGGAAATCAAGTAAGTGCTGCAAATGGCAGGATGGGGCGTTCCAAAAAAGTCACCCACATTTATCAGATAATAATTTAATGCGTGTATTCACTAAAATTCTTAGTGGGATGTTGAGGATTATAAAGCATATTAATAAATGTAGTCAAGAATTGATTTTCGTTAAAGCGAACGAAGAATTTACACAAAACAGTAGAGGCAGCACGAAGAGGCTCTATCGAAATCAGAGCTCGATGCATGTACCTCACATAAACGAACGATGATAGTCGATATAATATTAGTGCTATTCAACACAATAAAACAATAAAAATTTCCGTTCCGAAAATGGGAACTGTATGAATTTAC